>JACTAT010000369.1:0-53868 GCA_014526335.1 Chrysaora quinquecirrha | reverse complement strand
CTAAACGATTCTCATTGACAAGAAATGCAATTCGGAAGCTAAACCGTGCGTTTTTTTAGCCATGAGAACCTTCACACTGCTTTAATATTTCATCATATAAGTGTAAGAATCACAGTTTTGGTTCATTTGCGTAAAATGTCTAATACATATATATTAACAAAACATGAATAAAATATATCTAACATATGATATGAATTATCTAATATATGAATATAAATTCGAAGAAGAAAACATTGTTCTTTCTTACAAACGAAGATACAATGAGTTGAGCGATAAACTGATCTGTACATGAATCAGTGGCAATTTATTTTGTCTCTCTTCCTAAGTCTAATAGCAAGTTTATTCACGTATTACTGCTTGTTTGCCTTACTTTGTTGAACCCTTTGCGTGTGGACATAGTGATAGCAGCAGAACGTCTTCACATTCGTTTTTGTTTCGAAGCCCTCCTACAGGTAGTATCTATTTTTGCAAACCCAAAAAACTTTAATTGACGTTATGAACAGAAAAGATAAATATTGCTATTTAGTTTGTGACCTTTCTGTTTGATTAGTGTCAAATGATAACCACAACGACATGAATGAAATATTACGTCAATAAACTTGCTATTAGACTGAGGAAGAGAGACAAAATAAACTTGCTATTAGACTGAGGAAGAGAGACAAAATAAATTGCCACTGATTCATGTACAGATCAGTTTATCGCTCAACTCATTGTATCTTCGTTTGTAAAAAAGAACAATGTTTTCTTCTTCGAATTTATATTCATATATTAGATAATTCATATCATATGTTAGATATATTTTATTCATGTTTTGTTAATATATATGTATTAGACATTTTACGCAAATGAACCAAAACTGTGATTCTTACACTTATATGATGAAATATTAAAACAGTGTGAAGGTTCTCATGGCTAAAAAACGCACGGTTTAGCTTCCGAATTGCATTTCTTGTCAATGAGAATCGTTTAGAAAACGAAAATTCTCGGCAACCGCTACGAGAGTGCTTCTTGATTACTCGGGCCTCCACATTACTTCAAGATAGCCTCCACATTACTCCGCAACCACCACATTACTGATGATATCCTCCACATCACTGATGATAGCCTCCACATTACTTTAAGATAGCCCTCCACAATACTCCGCAGCCACCACATTACGGAAAGATAGTCCTCCACATTACTGAACATCCTCCACGTTACTGAAAGATAGCCCTCCACGTTACTGATGATAGCCTCCACATTACTTCAAGATAGCCTCCACATTACTCCGCAACCACCACATTACTGATGATATCCTCCACATCACTGATGATAGCCTCCACATTACTTTAAGATAGCCCTCCACAATACTCCGCAGCCACCACATTACGGAAAGATAGTCCTCCACATTACTGAACATCCTCCACGTTACTGAAAGATAGCCCTCCACGTTACTTATGATAGCCCTCCACATTACTTCAAGATAGCCCTCCACATTACTCCGCAACCGCCACATCACTGATGATATCACTCCACATTACTGAAAGATTGCCCTCCACATTACTGCACACCCTTCACACTACTGAAAGATAACCCTCCACATTACTGAACATCCTCCACATTACTGCAAAAATCCCTCCACCTTACTGATGATATCCCTCCACATTATTGAACACCCTCCACATTACTGCGAAAATCCCTCCACATTACTGCACATCCTCCACACTACTGCGCAGACATTACCTGGGGTGTTAACAAGAGATGGAAGTAAATGACAAGGAAACGACTGTGGACCAGAGGGACATGTTGTGCCCAGTTCTTTTTAAGATGTAGCGCTGCTGTTAACTCAAATAACAACGAGGTATAAATTTTTATACTAAACTCATTGTTGTTTTGTTTCAGTACCTTTAGTATTTCATTAGCCATTCTACGTACATTTAAAGAGACAACCTTCATACAGGGCCTTTTCTTAGATAGAAACACTGTAACCAACCCGTTTACGGCCCACTGGAAACCAGTCGTTTACCTGACATGCCCATCGAATGAATGAAATGAATGAAGAATAAGCGAAATCATGGGAGAAATTACACTAGAAAAAACACGAGTTGTTACAAAGCCTGTCGTTCTCGCACAAGCACGATCAAATCATTATCACCCCATGTAATGTCTGTGCAATACGGTGAATATCCCCCCCCCCCGTTCATGATCAACTTTATAAGGAAGGCCGAAAGAACTTATATAACTAAAGATAGTAGAAAACAAAAAGCGTGCAACTTTCAGAAGGCAACGAACAAATAATTGAATTGGATCGGGTAGCCGGCAATCCAAGGCAAATCCCTTGAGCTTCCTGTAACAGTAGTTTTGTTTTAAATTGTAATATAGGCATTAGACTTTGCGAAAAGGGGCTGTTTAATAAGGTAAAGAAACCACTCCAAAGAAAACCGGGAGCAAGTGCATAAGTTTCAAACAATCATACTCATGAGCCACACATTCGAATTTTCCCTCAGGGTCATCACACAACACGTGCGACGTGAAGTGGGTGCATCCATGAATCGATGACAACGGGCATTTCAGGTCAGCCAAGATCTGTACATCTGTTCTATTGACAACATCGTATCTTTTGATCGCGTCATGCACAGATATCTCATGCTGTTGTTTTCCGGGTGTCCGCCCTCGATATTTTTAACAATACGTCAAGGATAATGATAATGCTGGAGTAGCACGAGTGGCACTTAACACAGAGAGAAACGAGACGATGGTCCTAACAAACCTTAAAGGGCAAGATCGATATAAACGGCGTGCAGCAAAAGCAGGTCTAACTATTCAAATCTTCGGATCTTTCGTTAGGGAGGACCGGAAACCAGGAGAAGAAATAAAGGCCAGAATAGCGCAAGCAAGGCAAGGCTTTAACGTCACGGTCATGCAACAAGCAGCAGCCTACCAACAAAAGCTGCTTCTAACCGTCAAAATACGACAGGACAGGTTGCTCGGACCATGGGCTGCAGGAGTCGTGGAATTTTGAATGAAAAAGAACTTTTGATCGATAAATTGTCTATTTTGTATCTCTCTCTGTATTCTACTGCAAAGGCGCCATGTTATGCTCGCGCGTGGCCGATTGACGTGGAATTGAGCAATCATGTCACTCACAATGTAAGTTGAAGCCTCTTCAGTACCTAGATAAGACACAAGAGAACTGGGAACAATAGATTATATTGTTCTTCCAGCGTCGCGTTTTCTCCTCATGCTCGAAACATTCCTCAACTTGAAATAGAGTGATGCCCAAGCAATCCTAGGGTAAATTCTCGAGACATACGGGGGCTCGTATTACAACGAAAGAAAGAGAGAAATAAAACCATAAGGTTTGTGGTTTTGTTGACTGATCTGGTTTCGTTAACTCGAGGACGAGGACGACAATTCAAGTCGAAAAAGGACAGTGAGAATAATTTCTGTTGGACCAACATTACACTGGATTCCTCTTTCCATTTTTTGTTTGCGTACCATGCCATGTTTTCATTCTGAATCTTTTATTACAGTATTCTTAGAGAAAAGAAATTTTTTCTAGTAATTGAAGCGACCTACCTGTAAGCAAACTTGTGTTGGTCCATTCTAAACAACCTTGAAATTCTGTATGTGCTAAAAAACTAGGAGTTTTGAAAATCCCTCCCCCCGTCTTTCGGGACCAAACCTCACTTTCCAGTGTCATAGGTGTGACGTCACACCTATGACATACTATTGTTCTTGTGTTACGAGCATCTGGAGAAAGCTGAAACCAGCAAGTTGAAGTGTGTTCTACCCATCTGATAATTAGGTACTGAAGAGGCTTCAACTTACATTTTGAGTGACATGATTGCTCAATTCCACGTCAATCGGCCACGCGCGAGCATAACATGGCGCCTTTGCAGCAGAATACAGAGAGAGATACAAAATAGACAATTTATCGATCAAAAGTTCTTTTTCATTCAAAATTCCACGACTCCTGCAGCCCATGCTCGGACACATCACTAGGAAAGAAAGTTCAAAATTCTCTCATTGTCTAGGAAGATTGCCGGCAGACTGTCGTCGAGGAAAAAAAGGACGAACTTCTAGACCATATTAAGTCTGATCAATCGTTGCAAAAACTTTCGCATGCTTACTATGCTGGAAGGATTCGTCGATGTCTTTTCGCAAATTTTGATACCTGCACTACACTTTATAACAAAACTACCGTAAAGCTTATGTAGAGATCTGGTTAAAAATCACCCCAGTATAGTACAAAAATAGTACAAATGGGCGTTTCTCAATCGTCGTCCGTTCTCCCCAGTTTGATACATGTATTACAATTCATATTAGAACTACTGCTTCAGCTTTCGTAGAGGTCTGGTACCAATTACCAAAGTCTAAAAATAGCACAGGGGGGGTATTTCTCAGTTGTGATCCATATCCTATCCTTTCTAGCGTTTCAAACTACCCCTTTCTCGCCAAGTTTCACGAGTGTGCAATTCATATAAGAGCTACTGTTGTAGCTTATGTAGAGGTCTGGTACTAATTACCCCAGTCTAAAAATAGAACAAAGGGACATTTTTTGTTTGGGGTCTGCATCCTATATATTTTTCAGCGCGTCAAACTGCCTAAGTAGACCAAGTGTGTTATGACAGTATCACTGATTGCAACAAAGTCACAATAATATCACCGTTAGGAGCCCGGGTCAAAGTACCCCATTCTAAAAATAGCACAAAGGGGCATTTTATTTAGGGTCTGCATCCTATCTTTTTCAACGCATCAAACTGTGTTGGAGTACCGAGTTTCATGCTGATATCATAATTTGAACGGTATTTACAGCAAGAGCCTTCAAAGAGGGCTGGAACCAGGTAGCCCATGATAAAATAGCATTTTGGGGCATTTTTTTTAGTTGGGGTCCCGACCCTATCTTTTTCAGCGCATCAAACTGTGTAGGTTCACTAAGTTTCATGCTGGTATCATAAAATGCACGATTCGACAATCTTTTTTTTTCTCTAACAGCCCTGACTAAGAGCCTCTTTTATTATTAATACTCTTAGTTCGATATTTACCAAATAAGGAAAATATATAGTCCCGGATATAAAACCTCGGGTCAAAAATGTCTGTTCCAAAACAACACACAAAATTCCAATTGTGCAAGAATATGGTGCTGCCACGCAGGCGCTTCGCTGTGCTCCACAGCAATTGCATAAGTGGTTTGTGGTACACAATCATAGAATCGCTGCCACCTGTTCCAGAAGTTCCAAACAGAAACAGAGAACCTTTATGCTTGCAAGTAGTTCAGATTTCTATACCTAAATTTGAATACAATTGAATACTATCAAAGAAAGTAACCTTTTAGTATTAATTATTAAACATCAACGAATCGATATTTTTAACAACTGTTTACCAAAACCCAACATGCTTGCAGGAGAAAATTTCCGATTTATTACCATAATCATTCTATTCTCATTTCAAGATTATAATACATTAGCAAAGAGATTTCATGTCTTTTGTGCAACAACACAGTTTATTGCTACATGCTAAGTCTGTCTCAAGGAACAGAATAAGAAGCTCTCAAATATATAAGGTTTTGGTATTCATTTCAAATTTTAAGTGTATTCTCCTTACACTCCGAATTGGGCAGCTGCGAGGAAGCAATAAACTGCATGTATTAAATCGAGAATCAAATTGTTTTTGTTGGTAACGTACTGGTTTTACACGTTTTCATGTCATTTTTGATTTGATCTTTATAATTGTGTAGGTGGATAGTACTGATATTAACTTAAATTTGGAACGTTATTGATTATGGCTGCTCTTTCATTGCATGTTATTCCCATAATCTTTATTTGCATTTCAATTTTGCTGAATAGTTTAGGAATCTATCTCCTCTTGGCTCACAAGCGATGCTTGTCTAACCAGACGATCCTTTTGATAAACTTGAGTGCAGCAGAGATAGCGTTTGCAATGGTTTGTATTTTGCATCAGTCATTCATAATGGGTAGTACTCAAAAGGCATTGAAAACAATTCCAGCTTTACAATTGAGTATTAACATTGTTTTCTACAGTGTGATGTTCTCTATCGTCATAGATCGTTTTATTGGAGTGGTTTTCCCCTTAAAACATCGCGTATTAATAACTAAAAATCGCATTAAGAGAGTATTGACTGCTGTATGGATTATCAGCATGGCAAGTGGAATTACAGGAGTGGTATTATCACAAAAAGGACACTTCACCATGTGGAAATACGTTCCTGCGGTTTTGAGGTATTTTTACGTAGCCTTGGACTCTATAATGGTATTAAGTTTCATCATTACCTATGGCTCAGTGTTGATAAAAATCATTCGAAGCAGGCAACTGGTTTATGTTGCAAGACAGTCGAATGCAGAAAGAAGAAGAAGCGAAATATTTCAAAGCCATAAAAGATTTCTGTTGATAGCTGGTTGGATCTTGTTTACCTACATACTTTTCGTTCTCATCCCTGGAGCCATTTTCGCCTTTTGTTTCGTTGGTAATGGCATCAAAGAATATCTATTCATGATTTTTTGCACATCCTTGATTTCTGACCCGGTTGTTTATATTTTCATGCAGCCAGAGCTTAGAAAACTGCTGAGGCAAAAGCTCTGGAGTAATACTTGCAAAAGAAGATCAGTGGATGCTGCATCGCCACCAAATACAAATGTGAATGACACTTACGACACTTATCTTTAGTTACGAACGATACAAATAATTCAAAAAATTATTCTGAAAATAAAGTATAGTCTCCAACTGCAGCTTGGTATATAGTCAGTATCGGTTCAATTCACTACTACGAGTGCAAGAATGCAGGAGAAAGATATATTATTGAGATGAAGAAACAAACTGTATGTAAAAACGATAAACTTATCACAAGCATTCACAGGATTCACAAAGAATTTATAATACGTACTGCTGTTTCGAAAATTTCTTATCCGAGGTACTTCAAGGCTCTGCCTCAGGCACTATTATATTCAATTTTTACACAAGCAATCTCTTTTTCCCACCATCAAGTAAGCGGAGCTTCGGATAACTATTGTGCAAAGCTCAGCCCTTTTATGCTGCTTGTCAAAAGCAAACAGCTTTTGCAACATAGCTTTTAACTTGATTGAGATACTTGAAGAAGAAGCTGGAGTTACTTTGACGTGCTTGAAACCAAATCAACTGATAGCTAGCTTACTCAGTTTCATGCACTTAATATTTGAATGGACATGCACTTCTTATTTGAATTTACCATGTCGGGGAACGTGCTTTTTTGCTTGATTATCATTATTACATTTATATTATTTCACTCTTTTATAAAGTCGTAAAGTTAAGCTTTATCATACTTAGAATTATTCTCTACAAGGAACTTAAAATTATATTCCTATTTCTCGTTTACGCAAGTTATGAGTAACTTTTCCGTGTATAAGTCTAGATCGGAAATCTCTCTATGGAAAGAATAACAAATACATGTGCGTAGATATGATTATTCATACTTGTTTTTCTTAATTCTTATTGGTTAGTTTTGTAAAAATTGTATTCCGGATTAAACGTATATCTATGTTGTAAAAGTGATTTTGAGTCAGAATTCGGTTAGAATTATGATAGAGCTGTGATCATAATTGAGTACTGAGGAGTCATTGAGAACATGAAATACGTCTACTGGATATAAACGAGTTTTCTGTGTTATCGAGTCTGCTTCAAATTAAGACTATCAAAAGAACCTCGAAGAATACCTCGGGAGTATTCATCACAGGCCATGCAGACCTCGATATATATTCTTTTGAAGGACAGTTTTCTTTTCAATAAATGACCTAAATCTGTCTTTGACGCAAGAATTTTTCTAAAGCAAACATTTTAACCACTGTCCGAGAAGCCCTTATGACTGGCAGTTTTAGCATTACGTATCAAATCAAATCACGAATGAACCACGTTCGAACTTTGGGGCCTCTGGTCTTGAACGGTCTCAAGCGTGCAAAAACTGGACTGGGCTTGACTAGACTGGACTGAACTGGAATGAAGGCAATGTAATGACTTTTGTGTTTGTCATCCTCATATCTGAAACAACATATTATTGGTTTCAGAATATGGCACATTTTTGTCAGTGCCAAATGACTGCCTGGAGGAGAGTTTCACTGAGCGCTTCGTCCATCACTTACGGCAAGAACAGTTTTGTTGTTTCACTTCTGCGGTTTATTTTTGTACTCTTATACACCTTATACAAACAAACAATATAAAATAAAAGTTCTCATCAATATAAGGAAAAAAGAATAAAGAGAGCTGAATAAAGTGCTAATTCTCTACGCCTGGAGTTCTGGATTAACTGCAATCGGCAAAATAACAATAGCACGTTGCTAGCGTCTTTTTGTGTGGAAATTCGTGCATCTTAACATTCCAAACAGAACAAGAAATACTGCCCAAAAATAGGCTTTAGGAACAAGAGACAACAGAAAAATATCAATTGACGTAGAAAGACAAAGAATCGCTCTTTATTAAAGTGTGAAGATGAGGAACAAATCGGGAACAAAGCGGGAATATGAGGAACAAGGCAGGAATATGAGGAACAAGGCGGGAACAAAGCGGGAACATGAGGAACAAGGCGGGAACAAAGCGAGAACATGAGAAACAAGGCGGGAACATGAGGAACAAGGCAGGAACAAAGCGGGAACATGAGGAACAAGGCGGGAACATGAGGAACAAGGCGGGAATATGAGGAACAAGGCAGGAACAAAGCGGGAATATGAGGAACAAGGCGGGAACATGACGAACAAGGCGGGAACATGAGGAACAAGGCGGGAACAAAGTGGGAACATGAGGCACAAGACGGGAACATGAGGAACAAGGCGGGAACATGAGGAACAAGGCGGGAACATGAGGAACAAGGCAGGAACAAAGCGGGAACATGAGGAACAAGGCGGGAACATGAGGAACAAGGCGGGAACATGAGGAACAAGGCGGGAATATGAGGAACAAGGCAGGAACAAAGCGGGAACATGAGGAACAAGGCGGGAACATGACGAACAAGGCGGGAACATGAGGAACAAGGCGGGAACAAAGTGGGAACATGAGGAACAAGACGGGAACATGAGGAACAAGGCGGGAACGAAGCGGGAACATGAGGAACAAGGTAGGAACATGGGGAACAAGGCGGGAACATGAGGAACAAGGCGGGAACATGAGGAACAAGGCAGGAACAAAGCGGGAACATGAGGAACAAGGCGGGAACATGAGGAACAAGGCGGGAACATGAGGAACAAGGCGGGAACATGAGGAACAAGGCAGGAACAAAGCCAGAATATGAGGAACAAGGCGGGAACATGAGAAACAAGGAGGGAACATGAGGAACAAGGCGGGAACAAAGCGGGAACATGAGGAACAAGGTTCTGTTTGTCTAAAACACTGTTTGTCTAGACAGTCTTTTATAAATTGAGCAGTTTGGATCCTGGATTTCATTTCTCTCTGGAAGCTGGTCAAGATGGTCAGTAAAATTACGAAAGGAACGAGTGAACTAGAAAGTTATTTTCAAGAAGTTTTCTGCGAGTCGCAACAAATGAGGAAACTGCTCACAATAGATCCATTCTCTCAAAGACAACAACTTGAAGATGTTTTATTTGAAAAATATGCTGACAAGTTATTGAACTTTTGGAAAAGTTTCGTCACTTGAAAGTTTAGATTCGAAATAGAAGTAAAAGAACTGTGCTTGTATGGTCTTACAATAACCGCTACAAGACGAAGAAGAAGCAGCCGAAGCAGAAGAAGAAGAAGAAGAGGGAGGAGGAAGCTACCAGACTTGGACCCAAATGGCAGCGTCTTCTATGTCTCAGAATCTAGAAAAGAAATCCTCTCTGAAGAAGTTTTTTCTAAGCATCTGCAATGTCGAGAAACCGACGACAAGATATCTGAATTTGAAACATCTCTGCAAATTGTGATAAGAAATTTCTATTCACGAAGCGAGAGAAATGAAAAAACAACAACAACCATAACATAACGAAGAAGAGAAAGAAACCAAGAAAAACATTCAAAAAAAGCGCGAAATCAAAGTCAAAGATAAGATGATAAAGGATTGGGAAATCACCGAATCGATCAACCTGAGCACCAGAAGCTGAAAAATGCCATATGTGAAACAACTGCCAAATTAAGAAGCTACATTGATGATGCTATTGAAATGCACACATTGCACAACTCTGCCAGCAAAAAAACACCACCAACACAGCTGTTTCAGTACATCAAGCAATATTTGGGGAAGATGTACGTCTTCATTGTTGGTCAATCCATTCTGATATGTGACGAGGAAATATCAAATGCCAAGAAACAATTCACCAGCATGATGAGTGCATCAAACACATTCTTTCAACCAAGAATGGATTTTCAGGAATTGATTTCTTTTGAAAATCCACAAAACAAACAGAAGGAGAAAGATGAGTACGTCTTAATTCTTACATGCTCGCCGGTCAATGTTACTGCCAAAGTCAGTGTCTACGATTGGTTTAGTATTTGTTTCTATCATTCGCCGCATAAATGTAGCATCGAAAAAGTCTACAAACGACAAGTCTGTGCTACAGCTGAATGACCAAGAAACCAAAGATCTCAGACACTACTTCTGCAATCCAAACAGTGAGCTGTCGAAGAATTTCCCAATTACACTGGGATGCTTGAACAACATTAGTAGGCGAGATGCAAAAGAAACAATGAACAGACTTCAGAAGATGAATCACATGAATTACCAACACAATGAGTTACTCAAGAAACTTTTGTTGCACAATGAAACAAAGCAACAGCAGCAGCAGCAACAGAAACAACAATTAAAATTTTTCCCTCTCAATGCTCTACCAACAACTCAAAGCAAATCAAACAATATTCAGTTGCAACAACAGCATGACTTTTTTGATGAAATTGCCTCCCAAGGTGGGTTTTCTACCATACTTTATTTTTCTCTGATAATCTCATGAAAAGTTTTTGATATGCTCATTGTTTTGCAATATTTTTTAAAACAACGTTTTCTACATTTTTACTTTCAGGTTTTGTTATTGTGAAAAGTCCTGAACCCTCCAATGCACCAAGGAAAAAGAGAATCAATCATATTGATGATGATAATGATGATGATGATGATGATGATGATGGTGATGATGATGATGATGATGATGATGATGATGATGGTGATGATGATGATGATGATGATGATGATGATGATGATGAACGACAAAGGACAGGGGAATTCATTGAAAGCTCAGAAATGTCTCTATTCAAATCTAAATTCAAAACATCTAGAAAGAACAAGCTGCAGCATGACAGTAAAGGTGATGAAGATGTTCTATTGACAGCAAAAAGACGAAAGATTGCCAGAAAAATCATACTAGATAGATGATGATGATGATGATGATAATGACGACGATGATGATGGTGCTGCTAATTATGATAACAAGAACAGAGATGGTTACAATGATGAAGATGACGATGATGTATTTGTCATGGCTTAAGATGAAGTTGACAAGTAAATAAATAGTATTGAGAAAAAGAGACAGACAATTTTGATAATAAGACATTCATATAATCAATTATGTAGTTTTTTCCATAGTATTCCTCGTTTAATTCTAATAAAGTATATTTACAGTCTGTGCAATGTGTATTTTTTCTTTTCCAAATTTGATTTTCTTCATTGCTCGTTTACATGATGAATCCAGCTAATCTTCTTACGCTAATAAGTGCAAAAATTTTGTGCAAGTGCATTGTATGCTAGTCGTAGTGGTGCAAAATCGTTACATAAAAAAGTGCTCTAAAATTATCATATATTATTCTTATGTTATCATATTCAATTATGTCTAGCTAATTAGTTATTGATCACGTAATTATCTTATTTTTTAATGGCATGAATTAATTTTGGAAGTAAATGGTTTGGACTTTGATGGACACTATTTTTTTTTATTCTTTTTTTGCTGTAATTTAGACTTTTACTCTGTATTTCTTGTATTTCTTAAATTTTTGCTATGTTTGTAAATAAGGTTAGGGGCCATCTCGGCCTAGAGATCTTATTAAAAAAAAAAATAAAAAAAAATTAAACCAGTTAAAAAATTGGCTCGTTTGATCATTATCAAATCTCTTAGACAACGATCAGAATTTACGCCGAAAACAAAACATCAAGGGCGCCGGAGCCACGGGGGCAGCGGGGGCAGCTGCCCCCGTTGCCCTACTGGTAAGGGGGCAGCGCGGGGGCAGCAAAGTGCCCTTTCAAAAAAACTGGTTCCCGATATTTTCATAATAATATGTTTTAAAAAACTACCGAGACCTGTATTTTCAAGGAAGAAGAATGTCAATGGTTTGGTGTTGATGGAAACTGAACATCAATCGAGCAACTTTTTTTATTAAAATAATATAAAGCCACAAGGGGCAAACTAAAAAATATAGGAGTATTCGTACTCAACATATGGTGATGGGAGCCACGTATTAGTTGTAGTGACTGTAAGTCTTGGTGAATAGAATGCGTATAGAAGGATTCAAGTGTGGAAAACAAGATGGAAGTGATGTATGAATAGAAATTATTAGGTACGATTCATCAGCTGTCCACCTGTACGCAGCGTTTCGAGGGATTAAAGACAGGACGCTTTGCGAGTACAGGCCCCTCAGCGCCCGTTGGATGGGGCACTATCGTACTAGGAGATAGTTAGAGAGACTTTGAGATATATTGTGATATATGGTGTTTTATTTAGTATTTGCAACATAGGGTGTAGGGGGTATATGGGTGTGGTGTCTCATGGTCTTCTTAGTATGCCCAATCAGGTCGGACACAAAAAAACTGCAAATTGTTATATCGCTTTTAAGCCGTCATATTAACAATATTATGTGTTTTGTAGTTTTTATCGGTTATTTTAGAGTTCGTTCCAGTTTGGTGTGTACCAGGATATCTCCAAGGTTCTTGTTTCTTTTAAATGTCAAGGCTGGTTTTTGTGTTTATTGTTTATTTTTGTTTATTGTTTATTATTGTTTATTATTTCTGTGTTTATTTCTGTGTTTATTG
Organism: Chrysaora quinquecirrha; assembly: GCA_014526335.1. Classification (NCBI taxonomy): domain Eukaryota; kingdom Metazoa; phylum Cnidaria; class Scyphozoa; order Semaeostomeae; family Pelagiidae; genus Chrysaora; species Chrysaora quinquecirrha. The sequence goes on along the minus strand of JACTAT010000369.1, from coordinate 40,904 downwards.
TTTATTATTGTTTTCAGTGCATTTTTCTTTAGTGTGTTAGATTTTCTTTTCCTTCCCATGCCGGAGATGGATTTCAGTATCGTTAGTTTCCGGAAATTCGAGGTTTTGTCCCTTTTTCTTGCTGAAATCATATAAGGGTTTGTTATTGATAATTTATTTTCGATTATTTAGGTATTGTGCAGGTCAGTGTTGTTGCTTCATTTTGTTTTGCACTTTAAAAATTGCGAAAGAATTTATTGCACGTAATGACCAGCGTCGCAGATATTTTGGGAAATTTTAAGGATTTTGAGCTATGAAGCAGTAGTTGTGACAATTTTTCTTAGGTTGAATATTAAGCTGTAGTTAAGTTGAAAATTACTGCAGAAGTCAAAATGACCAAGGAGAGTATTAGTTGGATAATGAAATCGAAGAATATTGTTATAACAGAAACAATTCGAAGCAATCTTTTAGTCATGCCTGTAGATCACCTTAACCATGCCATGCAGTACAATTACTTTTTTGCCATGAAAATTAAGAATTATGAGCGTACCCAAAAGGCAAAATTTCTACAGGTTTACCTGTTTCACCAGCAAACGTCGACACACCTTAGGTGCCCTTTCTACGGATCCTGCCCCCGCCGCTTCATGAAGCTTCCGGCGCCTCTGTCTTCGCATTTACTAATTACTGATGTGTTATTATTGAAAATAAAAAAAATTATTATTGCTCATTAAATTAATCAAAAAACATTCTACACATTTGTCATCGGTTTTATCGTTGTCTTCGCACCAAGCGAAACACTTTTTAGACTGGCAAACACAACAGATACCTCCATTGAAACGAGGTCTTTTGTGTTTTTCGTCATATCTGTCCATAACTAACTTAAAATCGTTTATGTGTTTAAATATGTCGCTGTAAGTACATAATCGTGCTAAATCAAAATAGTGCTGTTCTTGATTTCTAAAAAACGTGCAAGAGTACAAATACATAAATGAATAATATCGTTAAAATTAGAATTAATACTTACATTAAATAATTGTCCTCCTTCTATGGATTCACCAAAGACAAGATGCCTCTCTTTTGATCTTTCGTTGTCAGTTCGAATTCTCTTTTTCAATCTGAAAGGAAAATAGAAATTTTTCATAACAGTTTCATGTGTTTATTAATTTCAACAACTACATAAAGAAAATTTCTCAATCTACATGAAAATTTCTCATTCACACGCTTGTATTCACAGAAACTGGAGAAGACAATAATAGAATCAAAGTTAACACATGCAATCGATCTTTACTTCAGTAAAGAGCTAGCACATAATCTTCCTTTGGAAAAGCAAAAGCAGTTAATCTTCATTCCAATGGGTATAAAGCAAGACCTCTTGCAACATCATATGGCATATAATATTTATAGCATTGAATTAATTGTTCAGGATAGTGCTTTTCAATATGTGAAATCTGAACTCTCCAACTTTCTTGGAAAACTTATTGCTGCTAAGGGGAAACTCAGCGAAACAAATGAAATGGAATTCCTAATAACAACCGACAAAGAATATTCTGAACAGGTCTCGTCGACGATTCGCTGTATGCTTTTTTCAGTCATTCAAATACACAAAAAGCAAACCCCTTCTCAAATTGGTCAGGCGACACAGGTTTAACAGAACAATTATAAAAGTGGGATGTTATTGCTGTACGACATTATAATTATCTGTCTGATTGGGAAAGATTGAAATTACTGAATACTTACAACTCTTCTGTGTCTGGCTGTTCTGTGGAGCAGTCAGGGCCTCTTTTAAGGGGATAAAACTAGGGGGGGGCAAAAATCTAAGGGGACTTATTGTTCTATTGTTCTATTGTTTTATCTTCAGCCCTTTCTTTCGTAGTGCGAGTCCAGCCTGGACAATTTCATTCTTCTCTTAGTCTTTTTGTCAGGAATTCATGCACAACCAGTCGTACAGAGCTGGAGAAATAATAAGGGGGCATCCCTTCTTCAGTTGGGAATTTATAACTTACAAGTTGCACTGATGCTACAGCTGACTGTAAATGCACCAAAGGCGTACAGTGCCCCAGTGCTCCTAACTAGGGGGACTGGGGGCATGCTCCCCCAGAAAATTTTTCAAACTACAACCTCAAGATTGGCTTAGATTGGCTTTTCTTGACAGTTTTCTTTTGAGAGGACATTGTACTAGGGGGGGGGCAACTTTGTGAAACTAAGTGGGCAATAATAGGGACTAGGGGATGCCCCCATAATTTCTATGTTGAAAGAGTTCCTGGGAGCAGTTCGAAGAAGGTTTCCGTGCTTGCTGTGATGACGCTGGTGCTGGTGCTGATGCTGATGCTGGTGCTGGTGCTGGTGGTGATTGCGGTGGTTGTGATGATGATGATTATGATGATAATGTCGGATGCGATTGTAAAATGTTAAATAGTGATGATGAAGACGATACCGATGATAATGATGTTGGTGTTGATGTTGAGATTACTTGGAATGAGGACGCTGCTGCTGATGATGGTGGTGATGACGATGATGGTGTTGGGTGTGCTGCTGCTGGTGATTGTGGTGCATTAAATGATGACGTTGAAAAATTAGCCATCCATCTGCTCCAGTCCTCTTCTTGCAAACCAAAATCTTTCTCTGAAGAAAAAACGAAATACTTAAATTTAACAAATTTCATGCACTATGGTAATTGCAACAAACTTAAATTAGATGTCATTGTCAGCAACAAACATGCTGAAGACAACGCTAGAGTAGTTTATCAAAGACAATACAGCAAAAATAAAGAGACAGAACGGGACACTGTAATAATTCTACCGAAAAAGTCATTTTCGAGAAAAAGAATCGACAAAGAGCTCACAAGTGAACACAACAAGTAGCCCAACAGAAAATTGAAGAGCAGAACGCAGCAACAGAAAAAGTCTCCAGAACAATTTCACTAATCATAACCTTTTACGTACCTTCATTGTTATTTTTTTGTTGGTCTTGTTCTTCGCTTTCTGGAATATCTTGGAATATCTTATCCATTTTGTATTGCTTTTGAATTCTTGAAAACTTTGTCTCTTTGTGTCGAATGCTATCTGAGTGTCTCTCCTGTAGTAGCCCTGTATTTATAGCGCATGCGGACTGCTGTAAAAAGTCCATCGTCAGCTTAAAATAACTTTAGGATCCTTTACACCAGGGGCGGCGCCACGGGATGGACTGGGAGGGATGTGTCCACCCCATTTTTCTCAAATATCGATTTTGTAATTCGCCCAAATGCGATGAGAAAGTAGTGGGGGGCTGATGAGTGTGATGAGGCTGATTTTCTGGATCAAGAGAGGTTGCCTTTTGGAAGACGGAAAAAGAAGCAGCTGAAATCAATCAAGCAGTGACATATTTTCATAGGTTTATGTTGTGCCTTGAGTTTATAATTACGTTTTGTTAAGCTTTTTGCCCTTCACTGACTGTTCTCTGCCAAAATTAGGATTTTATCTTTCATTCGATCCAAAAAAGGGCGTTTCCCGGTGCTCGAAAGGGCGTTTTCCGGCATTTTAAAGGGCGTGGTCTCCAAAAATTTTTCCTTGGGGAAGCCCCCGGACCCCCAAATTAAGCTCGCTACGCTTGCTAGTCCACCCCACATTTTGGCGGCTGGTGCCGCCCCTGCTTTACACCATAAAATTACAAAGTTTAGTTTAGTGATACAAAATTGCTCATTTCCATAGATACGCAGCGCATGCATCGTATGATTTAATTTCAGGTTTTGGGCATGCCCTGTTTGCCTCTCGTGAGTTAAGTATATTACAAATATGGTATTTACAATTACGCTGAAATTACAAAGGAAAGAATGCTACTTTGCAACAGACGCTTAATGCTGTATTAAACATTAGCTTTTTAGAATACAGCTATTGACAATTTGCAAGAATGTTTAACAAAACCTTCTCAAGTTGCATTATAAATATGTGCAGGAATAACAAAAAGGGAAATATGCTCCTCTCAAATAGATGTCAGCATAAAAAACTTGTACAAAGATGCCTAAAAAAACATTGTTAATCTCGAAACATCCCCTTCTTAACATATATCACAAACATTACCTTTTTTAGAATACACCTATTTACAATGTGCAGCAATGACAAAAGAGAAAAATTCTGCTATTGTATAGCTAACTATATTTATACATCCAATCATTCTCAACTGATCAGTAGTTTTCTCAGTTTGAGTTTTGAGTTAATAATTTTGAGTTAGCAATAAATAGTCGATAATTTTTGTACTGAATAGTAGCTATGTCTGCTTACAAATTAAATGGAGAAATCTTCGTAGAAGACGAGTTTACGTTTCATTACTTCATCGGGAGCAGACACTGGTGCAAAGCCTGGAAAAACAACCCCCATGATGAAAGGTAATAAAAAGTACTTCCATTTTATGATATTTTATGTGATATAATATTTACAATGTAAATGATCAAACAATGTACGAGGAGTAAATTTCAGAAAGGTTCTGCTAAATAATTTGTTGTTTATACTTCTCATTCGCATTGTATTAATTTCAATTTGATTATAGACAACCTCTTTCTCAATAGAATCCAAAGCTACAAGCAAAAAGTGGCCAACGTGGCGAAGAACGGATCCTTGGAGAAGGCAAGGATAGAAAAGAATAAAATCTGGTCAGATTTAAAATTTGCTCAGGTTGCTGCAGAGACCGGAGGCACCATCGATGACTGGGTGCATGCGCACACAATAAAAGCTGCGCATAAAAAATTTATCCGGATGCATCTGGTCTTATGCAGGTACGAGTCCTTCTTTGCTCCCTATCTTCCCATTATCGATATTTTAAGACATGTTTACTGTCTGGAATCTCGTAGACTACAGTCTTTGCTGGAATATCAATTGGTTTGAAAGAAAGCTCCTAAAAATTGTTCCATTTTACAACAATCTCGTACACGTTCTCTTCGATGAGTAAAATTCTCCTCAAACTTTTCGATATCGTTCCGTCTCAATGTGTTTCCTAGACATTCTATATTCATTAAACAAATTAAAGTTTTTGTTTTCCAATCCTAGAGCGTGGATTTGGATCCCCTAACGATCCAAAAAATGATGAAAATAAAGACGAAGCAAAAAAATCTTGAACATTTACAAACTCTATTTATGTATTTTTGTATTTATGTATATATATGTAGACATTCTAAGCTTAATCTTCAGCAGTTAATATAACATCATGTAGCAAGCGCAACAATACTTTCTCTCTGAGTTTTCTACGTCTTTTCTGCAGTATAATGCTACATATCTAAATTAGTTGATGGAATTTAAGACCAAATAGTTTTAATGCAAAGGTATACGCTTGTTTTTCTTACAAAAGCTTGATGCTGGTGAACATTGCTTGTGTGCATATTTCAATCGGAGATAGATAGTAAAATGCTAATCAAATGCACGAGACACAGAGTAAAAAAGTATCAAGCGAATCGTCATATTTTTCGTTAAATCAACTCACTATTGAGTTTTGAAACCTGCCATTGTCTTTTCTGCTCAAAATTTACTTTGGCAACCCACCATTGTTATTTCTGCTCAAGATTTACTTTGGCAACCCATTATTGTTTTTTCTGCCCAAACTTGACTTTTGTCGTCTACAATTGTCTTTTCTGCCCAGCGTTTTTTCCCATTGTTCATTTCCCACTCATTCCTTGCCTCGATCTCATGCTCATACATTACGTCATCTATATTCTAGCCTCGATATGGGCTATACCCCCCTCTTTTCCCTCACTACTATATACTAATAACAAGCCATTACTCTTCTTCTCCATATTCTACAATAAGTTGATTTCTCCCTTCCAAATTTTCTTACAAATTTATTAATTTGCGAGTACTTTCATTAATTTCGCCATTGAGTTGTACTTCAGTCAGAATATTTTCATTTTTATCTTGTTCTTCAGCTGGAACTGCATCTTCATTTTAATCATTTTTACTATTCACAGCATCGCGTAAAACGTGTAAACTGACTATTCTCACCTCAATTCACCACCGCTTATATGTATTCATGATTGTGATTGATTGACAGCTGTCCTATAACTGCTCCAAATTTATGTCTTCAGTCCATTCCAATATTCTATCGATTTTTTCATGATTTTTTTAAAACTACACTTTGTAGTTCACTTATATCTTATACATACTATCTCGTAACAGAAATTTTTAATTCCATCTTTTTAAGATACAATGCATAACATGATGTCGATATATGTAATCCCGGCTGTGGCCTATCAATTTGGGCAAGGGGCAAAGAACTACCAAGAGATGAACGGGCCAAAGAACTTTTTGAAAGGTTTATTGTTTGTAAACCAATCACAGAGCTATGACAAAAAGCTACCTATTTTCCTTTATCTATATAAAATATTTAAACAGGAGATTCAAAAATATAGATTTATCATTGAATGTTTCGATCTTATGATCTTCTACACCAATCACAGAGCGTTATTCCCAAGGTCGAAATATGATTCATTAACACCTCTCATGATAACAATAAGCAAGTCAATTTTTATGAATGGAAAGTCGTCCTTTGAGAATCTGATCATGGGCACCGCAACCTGTTGTCAAGTTGTGGAGGATTATCAGTTTTCATTTAGTCTTTGCACCTTATAACAAAGTAATCATAGATACTGTATTTAACTTGCCACTAAAAACTTGTTAGCGCCATAAATATTGCGGGGAAAATGTTGAAATGTTGATACTTCGAAGGCGAAATCGTAAAAAATAATCTGCAAAAATCAAACAATACAGGAATTGTTTGATTTCATCAAATGATGAATAGAATGACTGATTCATCCCTTCAACTTGTACCTATTTGCCATCTCCCTGCGTCTCCCTCGTCAATAGAAGTTTCCGCAAAAGATGGCTGCTGTTCTGCCTTTTGATTTTATTAAAGATTTTTGAATGGAACTCCGGGAATAATTTCCTTAGTTACGTATTTCACATAGCTGCAGACGTTCGTTAAATTCGTAACAAGGGACTTGCAGAAGCGCCTGCCATCTTTTGCGGAAACCTCTATTATTGGGTGACTTGATGACGCGATGCTGGCGACTTGCGAATTGTTTTCCGTTGCATTTTAGTTAACAAAATAATCAACAAACCTTGGTTATTTGCCATCCACGCCATATTCACCAAAGATCAAAATCACAGACGACATTGTCTTGTATCTCTGGCACCATAGAACAATTTTTCACATTCTGGGCCCTTCTGGGTGGCTACCTAACAATCCATCACTATTTGCTTTGATGCGAAGTTGAGTTTTGTTGCGTTGACCTTTTGTTTTCGCAACAAAAACCACGATCCCATATTGTGCCTCAGTCCTATGATGTGTCTTTTTTGGAGGTCAGTGAGAACAGCTTTTGGGAACGTGCTGTATAAATTGTAAACTACTAGACCGCAAAAAGGTGTTGTAATAATGAATTTGTAAAAGAATAAAATTACTTTTGAAAATTGAACTCGAATTAGTCCTGAGCATAGTCAATAGAAGTGAGGACTGGTCTGGAAACCTATTGTCATAATTTCTTTTGTTCTATTGAATTCGGCCGCACAACTTGAACGCGCAAATTATTATGGTCATGTGATCAAACTGAGGGGACAGTGTTCGAGAATCGACTGCAGAAAACGCTAGGAAAGATCAGGAACGACGAGAAATGTTCAGTTTATCATTCAAATTCTTGGATGAAGATAAGTGCAACATCACGTATGATAAGCAGTTCAACTCGGCTGCGGATATAAGCTAATTTCTCCTGAATGGAATCTAAAATTAGACTTTATAGAGGAAAAACCATTATTCGCATATCGTTTACTCGTTCCTATTTTTCGCCCGCTTTTCTCTTTTCGAAAGCGCTCTACCCGAATCGATCACCACACTAGAATTCGAAGACTCTTGATCGGAAGAAAACACAGCTAGGGAGAAGAAGGGGAAGAAAGAATTGCTCTCAATTGACAGAGTAAAGGAGAAACTACTGGCTGAAATCCCGCATGTTAGTTTCTCCCACATCGAGAACAACTTTACCTGCTTGCAGTCTCAAGCGAGGGAAATTTTATTCTTCAAAAAGATGTAGGCCTACGCGATTCAAGGGAGTGAACGGCCCCTGGCTGGAGCTCAAAGTTTGAGGCTGAAAATATTCAATCGATAGAAATCCCTAAAAATCCTTTAACGAGAGAGTGACGTCCGCTGATGCGAGAACCTTGTGGAAATATTAGCGAAATTCTCCCGATCAGGAATAAATTACTTTGGTCTATTTTTTTTCCAAACCAAGACTTATTTCCGCAATTCTCTGTACGAAAAATAACAGTGAATTTGGAAAGACAAATTTGAAATGTTCACATTTTCAGTATATTCGAGAGAAAAGAAATTGCTCAATTCTAGTGACCGCGTGCTTTCCCGAAAGCTAGCAATCTAAACCATCATGTATTACGTTTATGTACAGTGAATAAACTAAAGCAAAGTTGAATGGGCATAATATTTAAATCAAAAACGCCAAGTTTCGCAGAGAAATCAAGGATAGTCAGTACATAACGCAAACAGACAAACAATTCCCGTCCCCTCAGTTTGGTCACGTGGCTCGTTAAAATCGAGACAAGAGTTAAGACAATAGGCTTCCGGACCAGTCCTCACTTCTATTGACTATGTCCTGAGTTCAATGAGAATCGAGCATTTCATTCCGGTGTGTATTTTTAGTGGCTCTTTGTGGTTCGATTATGGACGCCCAAACAAACCGGTTTAATTAATGAAGTGGTTTGACTGTATCTAATCCTGGCCACAATTTTGAATGGGGCCAATGTCGCCCTCGGGTTTTCGGGTTTTTCCAAAAAATCGTGCTTTTGGGTCAATTATATTTAACTGGCAACGGCTTTTATAGATTTTTATGCACGAAGAAGTACGGAGGGAGACTAGGGAACGCAGAATCTATTTACCAATATGCCAATATACTGTAAGGAACGTTTAATACGCGTAACAATTGGTTATTCTCATCCCCTATGGACGTATGCAGAGACATCAATAATAAACTTGCTTTATCATGTTTGTTCGTCTTCGTGAATTTTGCTAATTTTGTTACAAAGCCCATTTTAAAGTTAGAAGCTTGGAGTCCTTGTTCCATTTTCGGTCTTATTTCTGTCAGGAACTTGAGTTTTATTGAGGAAAGAAATAAATTACTTTTCTCTGTTGAACAAAAATATCCCAACATGAATTCCCTAGATGACAAAGATGACTTCATTTGGCTGATGAGTCAAGAAGCCACATATATTCTTGACTCGCTAGCAAAAACAGTCAATCGCTCTTCAAAAACGTGAGAGAAATCGTAACAGTGTTGATAAAACACCATCCTATGAGTATGAGAGTTCTGCTTTTTTATTTGTTGTAACTAATATTTCTCTTACTCTATTATTTTCTGTTTCTGGACAGATTTTAATTTTGTTTATTTGTATTGTTGATAGTTTTTAAGTATCAATTATTTCTTATTAGATTGTAATTTTGTCTAACTGTAATAATTTCTTGTTTTTGTTTCTATTGTTGACAGTATTAAAAGTATGAGTTACTACTTGATGTAAAATTAGATTAAGGGCCGTTTCGGCCTATATATCTATGAGGAATAATCAGTACGGGGGTGTGCAACTTGGTACCACCCCAGACATTCATTGGAAAGATAGATATCTTAGTAACCAAGCAATTCAGAAAAACGGCAAAACATAAGAACATCAAACCTCTATCAAAATTTCCTGGTTCTTATAAAAAAAGACTTGTAACCTTTAGAAAAAGCGCCTTCTTTCGATAGCCAGTGCTAGAAAAAGAGGCCAAATTCAAACTCGGAAAGGAGTGCACATCCCATCTGCAAAATATTCAAAGTCCCCCGCCTGGGATGAAACATCAGCGCGGTCCGTCATTCACAAATTTATCGCAGATCACAAATTGGAGAACAATCCGTGTCAGATTTGTAGAGAGATCACACGCCCATAAAGGTAAAAGACCCTCAAGAGAACAAGTTAGACAGCATTCAAATCAGATGGGGCCCGAAAATGATGGAATAGATAACAAATTTTCCTCACGCGACCCAAGCACAAGAATGTTACAAGAATTGGGTATGTTAAAGTCTTTTCATGGAGAGACAAATGAGGTGAAGCTCCAAAATCTACAAATGTCCGAATCAATGGTAACAAAATCTGTGCCCTTAAGTCAGATGATAAAGTTGGGAAAATTAATTCCCCCGAGCCAAGAAAATGTTTCTTAACAGTTGGAGTCTTTCAATGTGTCAAGTCAAACGTGGCATCACCCAATCAATGTTAAATTGGCTCTAAGTAAGAAGAAATTTGCTAGTGGAGGATGCAGGGGTGCATTCATGCCACTTGGCTTTCAGGCCTGATTGGTAAGCAAGTATTAAAGCGATATCGCAAGGAAAGAGTCCAGGATATAATTGACCTATTTATGTCTCTAGAAGCACACACAAGGTAATGTGTGCAGATGCATGCTTTAGCCAGACATTTTGCTAAAAAATTTCTAGATGAAGTTACCTTAGAATTTGGAAGGACATTCACATTCACCAAACTATTCTATGGTAAGCTTGATGGTGATTGTATCACTGTGGAGAACTTTTTGGATGGGAGTTTTACCAAATATGTGAACAACACTGGTGATATTTTGAAAGAAGACAAAGACGAAATTGCATTAAAAGCTGAAACATTTGCCCATTTCTCGTATGTCAAATCACAAAAGCAGCTGAGGATATTGGATTTGCAAGGTGTTGGGTATGCTTTATGTGATCCAGAAATTGCCAGTGTTGAATTATATAATGATGACCAAGGCATAAATTTCTGTGCTGGCAATCTTTCTCAGGTTGCAATTGATAAATTTTTGTCACAACATTGCTGCAATAGATATTGTAGTGCCCTTAACCTTGATTTATCTATCAATAACTAATAACATTATCGGTAGACCATCATTTTCAGTGGCGTGGTGGCTCCACATCGGCTGGGGGGCACAAACTCCTTTTGGCGCCCCCTAGAAAAAATCGCCGTTTGTAAAATTCAATTCAATTAACTTTTTAAATACAACTTAGGCAAAAGGCAAAAATGCAAACCCGATAAAGAACTTGTAACTTTTATTACTAATGGTAAGATATCTTAATACAAACATTCAATTAGAACATTCAGTTCAGCGTTCAAAGAAGTGCTTTTGACAGTTCTTGAGAACCATGCCTGAAAGTATCAATTAATTCACCATAATCAAGGGACCAGCAAATCTTCCGCTCAAATGTCATCAGCAGCAGAAGCCCTTATAATCGGTCTTGCCCCATGGAGGATCGTATTCGACATTTGACTCGTTTCGGGGCAGAAAAGGTGCGTTCAGCTGTTGAAGAGCTGACAGGAATGGCTACTGCGATAGCATAGACTTTGCTCAAGACTGGGTACGCATCCAGCAAATGATATTGCGGGTGACAAAGAAGCTGCAGAGCATCAGAAAATGACGGCATCTTATTGATTTCTACCGCCTGGTAACTATCTGGCATGTCTTCAGGGTCTGCTTCGATTTTATTTTCAACTTCATCTGTATCAAGATGTTGGCCCGTGTGTTTCAAAGAGCTTTTGGCGCCCTTTTGAAGAGTTGGAGCGCCTTCGGCGCCCCCTGATTTTCCTTCGCTGGGGGGGCAAGTGCCCCCCCCTGCCCCCCCGGCCACCACGCCACTGATCATTTTAAACTCATTCTTGTATATAGGTGTATGCTTAATTCGGTGCGCAGGGGCACAAAATAAATACAGAACGGTCTAGAAATAAGAAAGAACTTGCTTATCGGCCTTTTGGGAGCCTATTTAGCTCTTTGCAATTGATAAAAATTTGCCTACGCTTGTAGTGAGCGGGTACTGGCAAAGATATTTGGCTTCAGAAGCAAAAATGTGTATTGCATGAAAACGAGGCTATATTATAGGCTCCTCGCATGAGTTGAACAGAGAAGGTGAGGCTGCTAAGTTATAGAATATGACGTTTAATAAGACATCCCCGAAAGGCCGAAAGACATCTTTACTGTTGACGAACGGAGAAATGAAATTTAGATTGTTTTCATCTGAGTCGAAGTGGTTGTGTTATGCTGTCATTGTACATATTGTCTTTGGCAATGGTGTTCTACAAGAAAATTTAATCTGACACTAGAGCTATGATCAAGTGTTGCGCTTGGAGTACCTGTGTCTTCAGTATACCGTGTTGCTAAGAGCAGGCAAGAAGTAGCGATATCTAAAAATAACGGCAAGAAAGGCAGGAAAAGAATATTAAGCGCTAGAGATACCAGTCAAGTTGTCATTTTGTATGGAAGGAGGTTGTTCTTATAGAGGAGTATGAGAAGATGACGGGACAGTATTTTGCGGGTTTTACTAGCAATACCTTGGACCACTTTTACATGAGTTAAGTAACAATAACAACACTACTAAAGACAGATTGCTTGTAATGGACAATGATCCTTCGCAGAGAAGCAAAGCTGTGATGGAAGCTATAAGTGATAATCAGGCAACATTCATCAAAATACCACCACGCACTCTAGATATAAACCCTGTGGAAAATGTCTTCAATAATGTCAAAAGAGAGCTTGACAGGCAAGCCCTTGAGCAAAAGAAAATAAGAAGGGTTTTCGATAAATTCAAATCCCGCGTGAAGGAGACGCTAAGAAAATTCGACATGGACCTCATAAACAAAACGATAGGAACAATGACAAAATGACTTTTAGAAATTCACCGTCTAAGGGAAATAGAACGAAATATTGATAATTGTCTTAAAAATAAAATTGTATGTAACACATGTAAATGTATCACATTCTTGTAAAAATTATGCAAACAAATACAAGGGCGCCGGAGCCACGGGGGCAGCGGGGGCAGCTGCCCCCGTTGCCCTACTGGTAAGGGGGCAGCGCGGGGGCAGCAAAGTGCCCTTTCAAAAAAACTGGTTCCCGATATTTTCATAATAATATGTTTTAAAAAACTACCGAGACCTGTATTTTCAAGGAAGAAGAATGTCAATGGTTTGGTGTTGATGGAAACTGAACATCAATCGAGCAACTTTTTTTATTAAAATAATATAAAGCCACAAGGGGCAAACTAAAAAATATAGGAGTATTCGTACTCAACATATGGTGATGGGAGCCACGTATTAGTTGTAGTGACTGTAAGTCTTGGTGAATAGAATGCGTATAGAAGGATTCAAGTGTGGAAAACAAGATGGAAGTGATGTATGAATAGAAATTATTAGGTACGATTCATCAGCTGTCCACCTGTACGCAGCGTTTCGAGGATTAAAGACAGGACGCTTTGCGAGTACAGGCCCTCAGCGCCTGTTGGATGGGGCACTATCGTACTAGGAGATAGTTAGAGAGACTTTGAGATATATTGTGATATATGGTGTTTTATTTAGTATTTGCAACATAGGGTGTAGGGGGTATATGGGTGTGGTGTCTCATGGTCTTCTTAGTATGCCCAATCAGGTCGGACACAAAAAAACTGCAAATTGTTATATCGCTTTTAAGCCGTCATATTAACAATATTATGTGTTTTGTAGTTTTATCGGTTATTTTAGAGTTCGTTCCAGTTTGGTGTGTACCAGGATATCTCCAAGGTTCTTGTTTCTTTTAAATGTCAAGGCTGGTTTTGTGTTTATTGTTTATTTTGTTTATTGTTTATTATTGTTTATTATTTCTGTGTTTATTTCTGTGTTTATTGTTTATTATTGTTTTTCAGTGCATTTTTCTTTAGTGTGTTAGATTTTCTTTTCCTTCCCATGCCGGAGATGGATTTCAGTATCGTTAGTTTCCGGAAATTCGAGGTTTTGTCCTTTTTCTTGCTGAAATCATATAAGGGTTTGTTATTGATAATTTATTTTCGATTATTTAGGTATTGTGCAGGTCAGTGTTGTTGCTTCATTTTGTTTTGCACTTTAAAATTGCGAAAGAATTTATTGCACGTAATGACCAGCGTCGCAGATATTTTGGGAAATTTTAAGGATTTTGAGCTATGAAGCAGTAGTTGTGACAATTTTTCTTAGGTTGAATATTAAGCTGTAGTTAAGTTGAAAATTACTGCAGAAGTCAAAATGACCAAGGAGAGTATTAGTTGGATAATGAAATCGAAGAATATTGTTATAACAGAAACAATTCGAAGCAATCTTTTAGTCATGCCTGTAGATCACCTTAACCATGCCATGCAGTACAATTACTTTTTGCCATGAAAATTAAGAATTATGAGCGTACCCAAAAGGCAAAATTTCTACAGGTTTACCTGTTTCACCAGCAAACGTCGACACACCTTAGGTGCCCTTTCTACGGATCCTGCCCCCGCCGCTTCATGAAGCTTCCGGCGCCTCTGAACAAATACTGAATCAGAAATTTCCTAAGCTGTTCTATTTTCATTGCATTTCCATCGGGTGCTGTGTTGTCATCCAATCACTTCCGCATAGCATGATAACAAACTGATTGCTGTGGCTATTACTAAAAGGGGAATGGAATTGGAATGGAATGAGAATGGAACTGGAATTGAAAGAAATTGGAATGGAATGAAATTGGAATGGAATAAAATTGGAGTGGAATGAAATTGAGATGGAATGAAATTGGAATGGAATGGAATTGGAATGAAATGGGAATGAAATGGAATGGAACGGGAATTGAATGGAAGATGGAATGGAATGGAATGAGAATAGAATGGGGAACATAATGAAAACATATTGGGAAATGTGGGTAACGCAGGCAGGGAATGCAAAGAACACAGATGTTGAGTCCCAGATGTTGAATCATGTCTCCATTTATTGGAAGAGCTAACTGGCCTTCAGCTATCAATACGTTAAATGAGCTACAGGGAACGGGGAAAAGAAAAGGAAAAACCTAGAAAAATCTGGGGAAATTGGGTTCAAGGAATAAACAAAAATCGGTGCTAGACACTGTAATTAATGATTTACAGGAGAACTGAAAGAGTATTCAAGCATGTCCAGTTCCTAGAGCTGTCTAAGTCAAATGGCTTGGTCAAATATTTTCAGTGTTGTGTTGAATCTGTTCACAAAATAACCGAAAGGCAAGTTCTGTTAAAGACTTCCCTTTTCTCGCTTAAACTCTTTAATAAATTTGACTGGTTATCCACTGTATCCCAGGAGCAGAATGGTGTGCAAAACACTTTAACGGGAGGTAGGGTTTAATGCCACAAGAAGCCTGTTTTTTGCTTTCCTATGCTACATCTACAAGGATCATTGATGTGTATTCAGTTTAAGCTACCCCCTGAAGCCTAGTTTCATCAATCCAAGAATGTACATTTTCACCTTAAATTTGATTGTCTGGTGGCAAAGTATCCGTTCTTTAGGCCAACAATGCTGTTGGTGCAACGCGAATTCATCCCATATTTACAACAAGAACATCTCGCAAAGCTGGCCTCAGAATTCGGCTTGACGATCCACAAATAAACCAATGACGTTTTTCGTTGTTTTTCAGTTTTTCAGAAGTTTCATAAATTTGTTATCTTTTCTCACTTACAGTATCAAAAACCGCATACAAGAACCTCAATTTTTTATTTCTGCCTGTGCTGGTTCTTAGAGAATAGCATTTTAGCCAACATCTGAAGGGAAAAGTAGTATAAAGTTGCAAAAAATCGGCTTCTCTGATCTTGGTCTGCTTTCACGAACATTTTAAATTAGAGCAATGAACTAAATTTTTCCACGAAGAAACACTTACATTTCAGGCAGGAAGTTCCGATAAGTAAGTAAGTGGACTGTTCTTATATGCGGGTTTCTACTGTAGTACTTTGTTTTGTTCATGTTATGTTGCTTTTATTCGAAAATCAAAAAAATCCACGAGAAACACTGTTTCGCTTTTGTAATTCTACAATCTTGAAAAACCTATTGAAAAATATTAAAATATCACGCTATGTTTGCCAGTTGTAGATTAGTAGTCCAAGCATGCGTGGTCCTTGTTTTTGGCTCAGCATTGTAGTTCTACACGAGAGTTATCGAATGATATAATTAACGTCGATGGAATTATTTAAAAAGCTAAAGTTTAGCGCCTTGCTTCCATTTCAATTTCATTCCATTCCAATTTCATTCCATTCCAATTTCATTCCATTCCAATTTCATTCCATTCCCGTTCCATTCCCATTCCAATTCCATTCCCCTTTTTAGTAATAGCCGATTGCTGTCTGCAGTGTTACTGTACTGAATTTGCAGTCTCAAAAAATCCCCAACGGTTTGCACCCTCTATTTTGAGTTTCATCTCCCTTGTACATACTCCTATTTTTATGAATTATTATAATAGAAACACTGAGGGGTGCACAGGGATATGTTTTCGAAATTAAGTAATTTTATTTGTAGATATTTAACTCCATCGCGCTGTAAATTGCAAAAAAAGGATGACTGCTCGGTTAAAAGAATAGATTAGACTATAGTTATATCATATTTTATTCTAGCAGCCTTCTGGGCAAAACTTCCCAACATCATTCTCTAATCACTGAACTCAGAGAGTTGCAAGTTTAGGAAACAAATCTGATGCTACATGTACACCCATACATCGAAAGAAAATGAACAAAAAACAAGACTAAAAATTGATTTTCCTTTTTTAAAGTACAAAATTTAGGTGCAAACCGTTGACTTCAGTTCAACATTCAATTGAATTCAATTGTCTCCTTTTGGGTTCATAAGGATTTAAGCTGTATCACAAGTGAATCAATATGTTTTATTCCGAAAAAAGATACGAATATGGTATGACGCATTATCGACATGTTCAAGACGAACATATTCCTTTTAATTAACTCTGAGAATCATTTTTCATTCATTGAAAATAACATTGCCATCTTTAGAATAAAAATTCAAACACTAGTTCCCAGACCCCTATGGTAACTCTGTTCTTTTGCTACATTTATACCGTCTATAAAGGTCTTATTTTATTTACGCATACATACAATAAGGTATTACAGAGATTTTTTCAACATATAAAACTACAAATATGCCATTAAATCTTCTTCTGCTATAGCAGATGCCTTACTTCAAGTCAACATTTCAATTTACCCCCCTATCTCTGAATTGTGACATCATTATTATCATACTTAATGATCATATAGAGCAAAATTATTGTCATATCCGAATGCTCCGCTCAAAAATACCCCTAAATGCAATGTTTCAACCACATCTGATGAAAAATACGATTTTCAGCTTTCAGACAATACCTGCCAGAATTTGTTAGACTTACCCTAAGTCTAAATCTTTCTTTATCAGACCACAAAGTCATGCCAGAAATATGATGGCGCTGCGGAGGAGGCTGTTAGAAAAGTGAACGGAGATTTAGACTTATACTCTTGTGCAGGTCATGAATAATTAATGAGTTTGCTTACAGCTTGTTGTTTCTGCAGATGCTCAGGGGGTATGATAACAATTGTTAAGTAGTGAATGAAAGGAATCGATATTTCTCAGGCAAATTTTACAAAAGGTTTTATCTAAAGGCCCTTTTATTAACTTATTATGTTTATGTTATCTACGTAAACAAGAAAACCCCCCTTGCAATTTTCATGCTACAATTACTCCTCTAATTTGCCTTGTTTTATCTCAATGCTGCTGAATTGTCTATGTTCAACATCAAAGAGAATGCCGGCGGACAGAAATCTGTCCGCCTGTTCAGGAAAAACAAAGGAAAAAGCTCATTAATTATTCATGACCTGCACAAGAGTATAAGTCTAAATCTCCGTTCACTTTTCTCATTGTCTCCTCCGCAGCGAGGGCACGTTTTGGTTATGTATTGGTGTTCGGAAGAAGAAAGATTTAGACTTAGGGTAAGTCTAGAATTTGTTGGAACACCCATCATATTTCACATATCACCTTTTCCCCATGAAAGAGTGTTTACAATTCCAACCACAAATCACAGACTCAATCCCCGTCCCCCTGAAAACAATGTTGTGTTGTTATGTTGAAGGGTGCTACTGCGTGATTTTAATGTTCATATGCACCTGAAAAGTTTTATCATTCATTAAACCAACATTGTTTGTAGAGGGGGGAGGGGAGATGTGGCGTTGAGTAGGAAATTCAACCTGGCGTTCCAAGTATTCTGGCAGGCAGTGTAGTGGCTTACCCAGCTATTCATCCCTAAGGGGTCGGAACATTAGAACCGAATCTCAGTGACTAGCCTTTGGGATTGCTTTCACGATTCGAGTGATGAAAATGTTCAGCTCACGATCTATTTAGTCTTAAGTTCCATCAATATCTAGTGTAGTGGCTTGCCAGAAGCCTATTCTATTAACCCAACTATTCATCCCTAAGGGGTCGGAAAATGAGAACCGAATCTCAGTGGCTAGCCTTTAGGATTGCTTTCACGATTCGAGTGATAACAAATAACAATGTTCAGCTCACGATCTATTTATTCTTAAGTTCCATCAAAATCTAGTCTAGTGGCTTGTCAGAAGCCTATTCTAGCTACTAACCCAACTATTCATCCCTAAGGGGTCGGAAAATGAGAACTGAATCTCAGTGACTAGCCTTTAGGATTGCTTTCACGATTCGAGTGATAACAAATAACAATGTTCAGCTCACGATCTATTTATTCTTAAGTTCCATCAAAATCTAGTCTAGTGGCTTGTCAGAAGCCTATTCTACTAACCCAACTATTCATCCCTAAGGGGTCGGAAAACGAGAACAGAATCTCAGTGGCTAGCCTTTAGGATTGCTTTCACGATTCGAGTGATAACAATGTTCAGCTCACGATCTATTTAGTATTAACTCTATCAAAATCTAGTCTAGTGGCTTGCCAGAAGCCTATTCTACTAGCCCAACTATTCGGAAACCGCCAAGAAAGCTCATCGCATAATGAATTGTCTATTTTTTGTCTTTCTTGAACAACTTATCTACCATCAAAGAGTTAAGCATCCAAAAACCTATTCAGCTTCAAACCACCAAGAAAGCATATCGTATAAAGAATTTTTTTGTCTTCTGTGTGTGACTTATCTGTCAAAGGTTGAAAATGCTACCAAAAAATTATTAAACCCAAAACCACCAAAAAATATAATCTTATGAAAATTTCTTATTTATATCTTTTGTTGATGATTGGTTGAAAAGTGAGACCTGGGTGCAAAGTTCAATTATGTATTGTTTGGGTAGGGTAGCTTCAAAAAAGACATAAAAAAATAAAACACTCAAATTTCTTTACTTCTTACTTTCCACCAAGTTTTCCACTTTGCCAAAGGCCACGAATCAATCCCTTCCATGGTAATATGCTATTAATTGTTGCTTGCTCAGCAATGTTTCTTTATAGAAGGCTAGTTTTCTCTTGATTTGCTTAACAAAGCAGGAAGGTTTGGGACAAAAAACTGATCGTTAGTGACTTGCTTTTTGCTTTTCTTTCACGATTTGAGTGATTACGATGTTTGCCTCACAATATATTTAGTTGTAGGTTCCATCGAATCTAGCCTAACTGATTCGCTACAAGCCAATAACCCGCGTGTCCATCCCTAATAGGTCGGGAAATGAGAACTGAATCTCAGTGAAAAGCCTTTAGGCTTTCTATCACGATTCTAGTAATAACAATGTTCCACTCACGATCTATTTAGTCTTAAGTTCTATCAATATCCAGTCTAGTGGCTTGCTAGAGGCCTGTATTCTACTAACCCAACTATCCATCCATAAGGGGTCGGATAATGAGAACTGAATCTCAGTGACTAGCCTTTAGGATGCTTTCACAATTCGAGTGATAACAATGTTCAGCTCACGATCTATTAAGTCTTAAGTTCCATCAAAATCTAGTCTAGTGGCTTGTCAGAAGCCTATATTCTGCTAACCAAACCATCCATCCCTAAGGGGTCGGAAAACGAGAACTGAATCTCAGTGGCTAGCCTTTAGGATTGCTTTCACGACTCGAGTGATAACAATGTTCAGCTCACGATCTATTTAATATTAAATCCATCAAAATCTAGTCTAGTGGCTTGCCAGAAGCCTATTCTACTAACCCAACTATTCATCCCTAAGGGGTCGGAAAATGAGAACAGAATCTCAGTGACTAGTCTTTGGGATTGGTTTCACGATTCGAGTGATAACAATGTTCAGATCACGATATATTTAGTATTAACTCCATCAAAATCTAGTCTAGTGGCTTGCCAGAAGCCTATTCTACTAACCCAACTATTCATCCCTAAGGGGTCGGAAAACGAGAACTGAATCTCAGTGGCTAGCCTTTAGGATTGCTTTCACGATTCGAGTGATAACAATGTTCAGCTCACGATCTATTTAATATTAAATCCATCAAAATCTAGTCTAGTGGCTTGCCAGAAGCCTATTCTACTAACCCAACTATTCATCCCTAAGGGGTCGGAAAATGAGAACAGAATCTCAGTGACTAGTCTTTGGGATTGGTTTCACGATTCGAGTGATAACAATGTTCAGATCACGATATATTTAGTATTAACTCCATCAAAATCTAGTCTAGTGGCTTGCCAGAAGCCTATTCTACTAACCCAACTATTCATCCCTTAGGGGTCGGAAAATTAGAACCGAATCTCAGTGACTAGCCTTTAGGATTGCTTTCACGATTCGAGTGATAACAATGTTCAGATCACGATATATTTAGTATTAACTCCATCAAAATCTAGTCTAGTGGCTTGCCAGAAGCCTATTCTACTAACCCAACTATTCATCCCTTAGGGGTCGGAAAATTAGAACCGAATCTCAGTGACTAGCCTTTAGGATTGCTTTCACGATTCGAGTGATAACAATGTTCAGATCACGATATATTCAGTATTAACTCCATCAAAATCTAGTCTAGTGGCTTGTCAGAAGCCTATATTCTGCTGACCAACTATCCATCCATAAGGGGTCGGAAAATGAGAACTGAATCTCAGTAACCTGCCTTTGGGATTGGTTTCACGGGTAATGAGAGCTTGGTAAATGAGAACTGACTTTTAGTAAATAGCCTTTAGGCTTTCTTTCAACATTCGAGTGATAAGATGTTCACCTCACAATCTATTTAGTCGTAAGTTCCATCGAATCTATAGTCTTTATGACTTGCCAGAACCCTTTAGTCTACTAGCTAACCCAAGTGTCCATCCTACTAAAGAAGTCGAGACATGAGAACCCAGGGTATTCGCCCTAGTATGTGTTTTAGTTTAGTAGCAAATCTTAGAGAAAGAAGACAATAGTCTAAGTGCCAATTTAACAAGGGCCTGTTTTTTCAAAAAGCTGTCGGACCGAAAAGTGTGCGCGATTTTGTTTATCAGTATCAGTATATTTTAGTGAATTCAAACTTTATCAATAAACCGTCGAGATTCGTGGAGCCATCTTTTTGACTCGCGACGTAATGCAATGGACTGGACATGCTTGTATGAATTTGTATGAAAGTCGTGTAAAATGGTCGAAAGTGGTTCTGTTAACCACAATTAGGACAAAATGTGCAAGTTTTGAGTCTAGTTTTAGGTTACAGGGTCTTCCCGCAATAACGTAAATAATCGGCAATGCATATCTGATTTTGGTTTTGCTGTATCATGGACATGATTGAATCTTGTGTTAATCTGGAACAGCAGCTGCATGAAATGGTAAAATGTGTTTCTTTAACTAAGAATTAAATGAGCAACGAAACTTATGATACATAATATTCCTTTCTTATTACAGCTTAGTAAAAACCTACCTTATATAAGATGCTGTAATCATCATCATCTTCTTCAACTCAGGCCTTCTTTCTCTAAGCTGGGCGCTGGTATTTCTTTCTCGCACTCACAGTATGTTAGGCCAATGAACGGAGAGAATAAGACGCACAGCAGCAAAAAGGCGCATCAAAAGTGCATTTGCTTCGAGAATTTCCATCGTCAATGAACACAATCAAAAGTACGAAAAAAGAAAACGAAGTAATTTGTGCAGTTGATTTCATAAAAAATGTTTAGTTACTGAAGAAAATCGTCTAAGTTCTACTTATTACTTGTTATCTAGCCAGAAAATCCATCTTCAAGCTCTTTCATGCCAGGTTAATTCACTGAACGTCACAAGGGGACGATTTAGGGAACCAAGGGGGCGGTTTAGGGACCTGATACCCAGGATCCTGTTCTTTATCATCTTCTTCGTCTTGAGCTTGTTGAGCGATTTCTTCTGCAAGAGCTTTGATTGCATCTCTCTTTGATTTGCCAGCTTCCACTTGAAGATGATCAGCAAGATACTTGAGGGCATCCCGTGCAATGATTTCTACACGCTTATCTCTTTTCTGCTCCAAACGCTTCTCAATATGTCTCGGCATTGCTGTAATGCAGAATACAATCAGGTTGAGCGCCAAGAAAATCTTGGAAATCTCTCTCGCCATATTGCCTTCTGTAGTGTTATACAATCTGTGCTGTGATATCTGAAAGAGCTTCGAAGCAATTGGTTAAAACACGCCTAGATTTCCTTCTTATATAGGCGTTTAACCATTATTATTACTATCATGCTTTCTATCGAGACAGATATTAAGACAGAATTATATTAATTTTCTGGTCTTCTTTCTTCTTTGTTTAAGTTATCTATCGAGTTAATAAGGCACCCAAAAACCCCATTCACTCCAAACCGCCGCCAAGAAAGCTCATCGCATATAAATTGTCTATTTTTTGTGTTTCTTGAACAACTTATCTACCATCAAAGAGTTAAGCATCCAAAAACCTATTCAGCTTCAAACCACCAAGAAAGCTCATCGTATAAAGAATTTTTTTGTCTTCTGTGTGTGACTTATCCGTCTAAGATTAAAAATGCTACCAAAAAATTACTAAACCCAAAACCACCAAAAAATCTAATCTTATAAAAAATTTTTTATTTATATCTTTTGTTGATGATTGGTCGAAAAGTGAGACCTGGGTGCAAAGTTCAATAATGTATTGTTTGGGTAGGGTAGCTTCAAAAAAGATATAAAAAAATAAAACACACAAATTTCTTTACTTCTTACTTTCCATTTTATCTTGATTTGCTTGAGAAGGAACCAGGCCTCGGAACAAAAAAACTGATCCTTAGTGACTGGCTTTTTGGCTTTCTTTCACGAATTGAGTTGTTAGATGCTCAGCTCACAATCTATTCGCGCCTGGGTGCTATCGAATCTAGTCTAGGTGACTTGCCACAAGCCTATATTCTACTAACCCAAGTGTCCATGCCTAAGAGGTCGGGAAATGAGAACTGACTTCTAGTGAATAGCCTTTAGGCTTTCTTTCACGATTCGAGTGATAACGATGTTTGCCTCACAATATATTTAGTCTTACGTTCCATCGAATCTAGTCTAGGTTACTTGCCACAAGCCTATAACCCAAGTGTCCATGCCTAAGTGGTCGGGAAATGAGAACTGAATCTCAGTAAATAGCCTTTAGGGTCTTTTAGAAGTTAATCGTTAAGCAATAAATTTAGCAGTACAAGGAGAATTAGTCTTACAACCACTTAAAATTGATATGCAAATAAATTACTTAAAATTTTTTTGATTATATAAACCAGAACAAAAACAATTTGCTAACAGAAACCTTGGTAGAAAATAGACTTATATCGACTTCATGGCACAATAATTTGATTTCAATAAACTTTTGAGTAAAATTCATGATGTTGATGGTCAATATAAAAGAGTTACAGAAAAGAACAAAAATTGATAAAAAAACTTTTGCAAGAAAGAATTATCCCAAAAGTTTAATAAGCAATGGGAAGACGAAATTAACAACATGAATAGATGAGCTTTTTACAGACAAATAAAGTCGAAATCAACTTTTGCAAAATACCTGACATGTATTGACCAATGAAACCACAGAGCTGCCCTTACTAGACTTCTTACAAGTGGACATGAATTAAAAAAATAGAAATAGGAAGATATTCTAGAATAGATCCAAATGAACGTTTTGTGATTACTGCAAGTTTGAATCAAATCCAATAGACAATGAAATCCTAATGAAATCCACTTAATATTTGATTGTGCAAGTAATAGAAAAGAACGGGAAGTCTTTTTATTGAACTAGGTATACAGAAGGATAAAATTGATATTCTTTCAGAGTTGGGAAAAACAGAATTCATTAGAAAGATGTTGACTTCTGAAAATAAACAAATGATAATCTCCTTGCAAAATTTATATACTTATCAGAATCTGTTAGAATAAATAATAGTAGTATACTTAATTAGTTTAGATACATTTATTTAACATGTAACTGTAATGGTTTATAATTGTAGTCGAATTGTTAAAAGAGTACAAAAGTAAATACCATTAACATTATTTTTCTGTTGTATGTATTCTAAGAAAAATTTTGTGTAGTCACTTTGTAGATTTAACAAAATATCCTTGTAATATTGTTATGTTTACAGTATACGGTAATTTTGTTAACTACTAGACCCTAATCGGGTGTTGAATATATGAAATTGAAATTGAAATTGATTATGATCATCATCATCATAATCATCGTTCATAACCGTTACGGTATTAGTAACCTATCTGTCCTAAGGAGCCTATTTTGTAGCGAGTTCGAGAATCTTTGACTGAGTCACGTCTTAGTCAATGTCTCAGCAAACATTTCCATGACGCAGTTGGTTACTCTCATTTTTCTCGGGATTTCCCAGAATATTCTGAAAATACCAAAATTTTGCAATACCAAAATTTAGAATATTCGACTCTGCACGATAGTATCTTATTCTGCAAATGAGAACTTTAAGAATTTTCTGATTGGATAATAAATCCAATTATCTACATTAAATAAGAACTTCGACAACTTCTGACAAATACTTGGCATAATGAACCATTTACTTGTTTACAATTTCCTTTGTCAAATAGTTGGTTTTCATGATGACAATTACGGCGACTTCAAAGTTTACTTCCTCGTATTTATGGTTAATCTATTGTCATCGACAAAGAGATACAAATACCTTGGTACCATAATGTCTTCCTCTGGCTCCTACTACCCCGCTGTTGAAAATTTAAGTGAGAAAACGTCCAAAGCGTACTATGCTTTAAGAAATGTTTTTAAAAAGGTCGACTTTGACACAAATATTGCTTTTAAAATATACGATACTGCCCTGAAACCGATTTTATATTAAGATGGCGAAATATGGTCGCACCTCAATCCTCGACAGTTCGAGGCTATGAAAAAGTTTAATATTTCAAATGATCGTACCCAGTTTTTATTCGACTCCCTCCTACGAGAAACTGAAACAAAGCATATAAGTTTTTGCAAGAGCATTCTTGGAGTAAATAGGAGTTGGTCAAACATAGCCGTATTTGGCGAATTAGGCAGATTGCCGCTTTTAAATCGACTGCCTTGAGAAGCAGTTTTACATTTTCATCGCCTTGTAAGTTTAACTGATGATAACAGCCTTATTAAGCGAGCTTTTAATGAAAGTTATGATTTGAAGCAAAATGGTCATTATAGTTGGATTAATTCTTGTTGCCTTCTCCTCGAGTCTTTTGGGATCGAGTCTGATCCTACAATTTTGAAGACACTAAAGACGAATAAGTTTAGGTACCTTATAAGACGAACCAGGGCATTTTTTAACAGTGTAACTACTGGGGAACTTTCCCCAGTAGGTCCAGTGCCTTCCCCAGTAGTGAGCGCCAAAATCATACAATTTCCCCAGTAGTCTGGGCCCTTGTCAATTCCCACTTACCCACTTGAAAATCAACTGGTAGTTTTAAGTGAAAATGTCTTTAATTATCTACAGCATGTATTTTAGGCATTGGCAGTATTGGTAAAGATATTGTTTGTTTGAGCTTCGTACAAGAACAAAATTTCGACTTCGCAATGACGGTACAATGTATTTGTAGTCAATACGGCCGTCAGTAGTGGACACCCCAAATTCTAAACCACAGACAAGTAGCATCAGTCGTTTCTGGACAAATTTTTTACGTTACTGGACTATCATGGGCGTCAGGCGATAACTTCTAAGAGATTCAGTTAAATTTTGGTGAAAATGTATCTTCTGTATCTTCTGTTTTCTTCAAAAACTGGGCTGCACAAATTTAATGGAAGAGTCCTGAAATGATCAACAGAGCAACTCTAGCTACCCAATTTTTAAAAATTTTCCGGGGGAGCATGCCCCCGGACCCCTCTAGATGCCTGCACCTTCGACGTCTGGAGCCTTTTTTCTGCGGTGCCACTTCCTGCCACCCCCGAAAAGTTCTGTGGATTTGCGCCCCTGTGCCTTTGCCTGTTTTGTTTTGAGGCAACTGTGAAAATCCTTAAAATGATGTATTTTACTTATCTTATTACGCTTTTAGGCCCTTTTTCAAATTTTCCCCAGTAGTGAAAATTTCTTAAAAAATGCCCTGAGACGAACCCTCAGACACAGTTACGAGAGATACTGGTTGAATAAGATTAAGTTACCAATTGGTCCCTCAAACAAAGGAAGCAATAAACTAAGAACCTACGCAACATTTAAAGGTCAGTTAAAACGTGAAGTCTACACTGTCATTGATAAATCTTTGAGGAGATATTTAGCAAAATTTAGATGTAGTGATCATAGGCTACGAATTGAAATCGGGACGAGAGAAAAATCTTGCTGTCGGGGACAGGCTATGCCTAATGTGCAATGAAAATTCCGTCGAGGATAAAAAACATTTTCTAACGTCTTGTCCAAAATACTCCTCCTTATGTGATAATCTGTACCAAAATATTGGGCAACCTGTGAGGAATTTCAATCTTCTCCCTTCAAAGCAGAAATTTGTCTTTTTGATGTCATATGAGGACACTGAGATAATAAGATGGGTGGCGTGTTTTGAGCACTAGAGATGCGCTGATGTCTCCGGGCCCTGGTAACACTTCCACACCCCATTCGTTAGTCTTTTTCTATTTTCGCTTATACATTATTTTTAGCTTAACATTATTTAGTTATTCGTTTGATGTTAGCCGGTTTTTGGGCTTTTCTGCGGTTGTAACTTGCTTTCTTTTGTTAATCAATTAATTACACTTTAGCTTGACGACGCTCCCAGTGTAACATGTCAGTAAATAGAACTTAGGGGCAAGATATGACTTGGGTCTATATCACATCTTTTTCAGCGTACCAAACTTAGTATTTTCTGAAATTTTTTTGCTTGTATCACAATTTGCACAATCCTGCTGTATTTCTGCACTAATCTCCTGCACTACCGGCGAACTGACTCTACACATGCGTTTTGGATATATGCATATGGGCCTGTGTGAATAGAAACCTATTATCACCCAAGTAGTCACTCTTCCTCTCAAATCAACTAAGAAACCCGAGTGCGAAGGAAGATCGCTTTCGAGAGGAATAGTGACTAATAGATAATTTCCACTTCACTTTTACTATCACCCAAGTAGTCACTCTTCCTCTCAAATCAACTAAGAAACCCGAGTGCGAAGGAAGATAGCT
Source organism: Chrysaora quinquecirrha (assembly GCA_014526335.1). Classification (NCBI taxonomy): domain Eukaryota; kingdom Metazoa; phylum Cnidaria; class Scyphozoa; order Semaeostomeae; family Pelagiidae; genus Chrysaora; species Chrysaora quinquecirrha. Next base: position 13,671 of record JACTAT010000369.1, on the reverse strand, counting down.
TTTCGAGAGGAATAGTGACTAATAGATAATTTCCACTTCACTTTTACGCCCCGGCGAACTGACTCTACACATGCGTTTTGGATATATGCATATGGGCCTGTGTGAATAGAAACCTATTATCACCCAAGTAGTCACTCTTCCTCTCAAATCAACTAAGAAACCCGAGTGCCAAGGAAGATCGCTTTTCGAGAGGAATAGTGACTAATAGATAATTTCCACTTCAATTTTACGCCCCGGCGAACTGACTCTACACATGCGTTTTGGATATATGCATATGGGCCTGTGTGAATAGAAACCTATTATCACCCAAGTAGTCACTCTTCCTCTCAAATCAACTAAGAAACCCGAGTGCCAAGGAAGATCGCTTTTCGAGAGGAATAGTGACTAGTGGATAATTTCCACTTCACTTTTACGCCCCGGCGAACTGACTCTACACATGCGTTTTGGATATATGCATATGGGCCTGTGTGAATAGAAACCTATTATCACCCAAGTAGTCACTCTTCCTCTCAAATCAACTAAGAAACCCGAGTGCCAAGGAAGATCGCTTTTCGAGAGGAATAGTGACTAATAGATAATTTCCACTTCAATTTTACGCCCCGGCGAACTGACTCTACACATGCGTTTTGGATATATGCATATGGGCCTGTGTGAATAGAAACCTATTATCACCCAAGTAGTCACTCTTCCTCTCAAATCAACTAAGAAACCCGAGTGCCAAGGAAGATCGCTTTTCGAGAGGAATAGTGACTAGTGGATAATTTCCACTTCACTTTTACGCCCCGGCGAACTGACTCTACACATGCGTTTTGGATATATGCATATGGGCCTGTGTGAATAGAAACCTATTATCACCCAAGTAGTCACTCTTAGTCTCAAATCAACTAAGAAACCCGAGTGCGAAGGAAGATCGCTTTTCGAGAGGAATAGTGACTAATAGATAATTTCCACTTCACTTTTATGCCCCGGCGAACTAACTCTACACATGCGTTTTGGATATATGCATATGGGCCTGTGTGAATAGAAACCTATTATCACCCAAGTAGTCACTCTCCCTCTCAAATCAACTAAGAAACCCGAGTGCCAAGGAAGACGCAACTTTGGCAATATGTGTATCAATATAGCAGGCCCGTAGGAAAAACCGGGTAAGAATGTAATATAGAAATAATAGATGTTGCAGACTAGTATAAACAAACGTATAAAATAAAAAACCAAAAACCACAGCTTCCTACGGGCCTGAATAGTCATGGAAGGCGGGTAAAAAACAAGGAATCAGGCAGCTAGTTATAACTAAGGGCCTCTCTACTCCATAACTCAGAAAACCCCAGCTAACGAACTCCCAATGAAGCACCGGGTGGAAGGATGCTAGTGGGTCTTTTTAGAAAAAGGTTAACATTTTATGCTGGCTGCACATGAACTGGATTGAGAAAGTTAGGTGATCACGGCATATGACCGTGAAATGGCTGACAGCGATGTTTTATCATTGATTCAGTTGTTTCCAACCAGTTTTGAACCAGACAAAGATTCGCTTGAGGTGGAATTGAATGTTTTCCGTAACCATTGTGCAATGTCAAAACCAGACATCAGTTCAATTCCTGATGCCTTCAATTATTGCACAAAGTACAAAATATTTTTCATTGCCATTAAGGTGTTTCAATCTTGCCCTCACAGCTCCAGTTACCTCAGCTTCAAGCGAGAGAAGCTTTTCAAAACTAAAACTGATAAAGACTCTTATTCGTAGTAAAATGCACCAAGAAAGACTTCAAAATATTATGACACTAGCATTCGAAAAAGACTTAACAGATCAAAATGACCTAGAGCATATTGTCACAAATTGGTCCAAACTACCAAAATGTGGTCGCATAATCAGACTTTAAAATTAATTTTATTCGTTGACGAAAATATTATTGAGAAAACATTATGTCGGTTATAGTTGTATTTTAGTTATATTCTTTAAGATATGGCATTTAGGCTAACGCATTGTTGCTTTTTGCGAAACATTAAAAAACCGGTCCCTCTCTCACAAAGCTCGGTCCCTTCAGCACAACCCCCTCAAAATTTGCATTTGCCCCCCTGCACATATGGGTTTGTTTTCGTGTAGAATCTCGACAAATAAACATTAATAATTACTTTTGTAAATTTCTTGTTTTGAAAAGCTGACAATAGTTTTTGTTTCAAGAGTCAATAACATGACATAACCCGTTTGAATTCGTGTTAACTATTAGCGAAAAAGCCTTGAAACCTTATCTAAAGCTGCCTTGGGCTTAAGAAGGAACCTCCCTCGTAGAGGTTTTAGTGCACACGCAGGCTATCTCAGGTTCTAAAGGGCAGTGTTTGACTGGGTCAAATATTTTGAGAAATTGCTAGACATCGGCACGGCATTTCTTTGTTTCTGGGTAACATGGGTCCACATCGGTAACAAATTAAACGGATGACTTGGGTAATTTTTGAAAGTCCAGGTGGTACGCCAGGTTTGAACAAAGAAGCCCCGGGTAATCATCTTGGTCACAGATATCAGAAACAACAGTTACTAATTGCTAGACACAGTTAGCTCCTCAGTAAAAGCATCCTATTCGTCCACATATCTCCATGCAACTGAGAGAGAAAGAACATAAAAAAACAACTTGAAAATGAGCTACCGATATGTAAATGTACAGCTGGTATGCGGATGATAAGGCCTGCCTGAATGCAGACTCAACTCTTGCTCATCAAAGGTGTAGACGTTTGACTACACTTTTAATGAGAAAGAGTTGAGTCTGCGCGCAGGCTAGATATGGCCGAAGGGGATTTGATTCTTCGAAAAGGTTTACAAGATTCCTGTTGAAACAAGAGGACATCCAAAAGATAAAAATGCATGGCAATTATAATGACAAAATCATTTTGAAACCTCAACTACTCTATGTATGGTTGTTTCGCTGTGTTTCGCTGCTAGTTTTCAGCACTTGGAAAGTTCTGCCATCCATACCAAAGAATTGCGTACCTACCACACACAAATATTTGGTTATTTACGAATTTTCGTGCAGGTGTAATGCCAGGAACGTAGGTTGCACTTACCAGAGATTAGGAGATTAGGAGATAGGATCAAACAGCATGTCCCTACTGACATTTGCCATCACAACTTTCGGCAAAGGAAGCAACCACCCCTTAACGCTAGGCAACAACCGGCTCTTAAGCATGATTCTGCCACAGGACAACATTTTTAGACTACCTAGAGCGTGCTGAAAATTGCAGCCAGAATTGCCTACGAATAATCGGCAGAGCTAGATCCTTGTTTCATCTGAGCGTTTTAGAATCTGTCCATATCAAAACCAAAAGACCGGTTCTGTGTAGACAGAAAGAGTTCATTTTCTCATTTGGACACTTCAATTAATATTCTATTGGTTATCCCACTGAATTCCCCAGGCTGATTGGTCTTTAAAACACAATGCAAATTTCCGCTTCTCTTTCTGATTGTTGCATTTCGAGCCGCATCTGGGTATAAATTCTGCCTTAGTTGATTGTTTCGGTCTGTTTCTGACGTTTGTCAGACGAAAAAAATCCTTTATAAGGGTAACGGAAAACCTTCCGCTGTTCATCGCATTTTTGAACTACTCCGTGGTTGAAGTAGTTTGCCCCAGTTAATAAAACAGTTGCAGGAACTGGTTGCTGACAAGTGTGAGGCATCACGTAGCTAGCCAGTGATTGACTTCTTTTTCAGTGTTTATCATCTGCACCTTTATCGAAAGCCCTGTGTCCTGAGTGAGTGTGCTAAACTACGTGCCAAAGCTTTGTACGTGCCAACCTGCCAACGTGCCTTCGTGCCATATTGTTTTACGTGCCAACGTGCCAAAGCTTTGTACGTGCCAACGTGCCTGGTGCCAAAGCTTTGTAGGTGCCAACACGCCAACGTGCCTATGTGCCATATTTTCTTACGTGCCAACGTGCGAGAGCCTTGTACGTGCCAACATGCCAACGTGCTTTTGTGCCATATTTTCTTACGTGCCAAAGCTTTGTATATGCTAACGTCTGGTTGGAGACCGTTTATAAAGAAAACAGGTTTATTTGCCTTTAAACCTGACTAGACCGTATTAGGAGCAAAACCCCAGTCGCTCTACCTTTCCATAGTTTTAAACAATAGCCTATTGCAGCTTTTCCGAAAACTACAATAGAGTACCCACCCATTCAAAGAACCTTAAAAGAGGTCCTGTTAGGGTTAGTCTAGTCATTACACAGTGGTCAAGTATTTTAAAAATGCAAAGATATGATTTCACGGCCTTCGGATATTGTAATATGAAGTATTAATCCATTCAAGGAAGGTTTTGCAGGTCTCTCGCGGTATTCTCGGGCAAATTCGCGTGGAAATCGCACCAATAAAACTGCCCCGAAAAACAAGAAAGATTGAAAACACAAAACATGGTTGCCCTTTGTCGGTTGTAGGAGTATCAATAAAATTCAAAACATCGCGAAGCAGCCAAAAAATGGCTGCTTTACTATTGACTGACTGAATAATGGAACTGTGTGTTTATTGGTCATTCTGTAGCCATGGTGGATGGTCTTTCGTTTCCCGAGCAGGCCAAGTTCTTGATGGGATCAGATGATGGCCTTGGTGATTATTGGTCAGATGAAGACTTCTCTTTGAAATACACCGTGTCCCTCAGACCAAATTGTATATGAGAGCACGAGACGAAGAGCTAAGATGGTTGGAAAGTATCTAATGGGAGACAAAGTTGGTGAAGGGTCTTACGGTAAAGTGAAAGAAGCTTTAGACACACAAAGCTTATGTCGGCGGGCTGTGAAAATTATGAAGAAAAAAGTTGCGAAAGATTCCACACGGTGAAGAAAATGTCAAAAGGTTTGTATGAATGGAACAATTCTGTTGTCTATCTATAGCAGAGTATTACAGAGTATTTAGGAAACTACAAGCTACAGTATATCAGTTAAGCTCCAGCAGTTACAAGAAGGAAAGCCCTCCACCTACTGTGTTGGCTCGTCAAAGCATTACCAATGCCAGTCTGGATTTTGTTGCAGCAGTGCATTCAAATGTGAAATTTGAGCTATGCTAAATTCGCACCTCACTAAAAATATGCTCTTTTATCACACTTGAATAAAATATTTTCAGTTAGTTTCAGTGTAAATGTAGTTGATATTAAAAATCACATTATTTATGATGAAGTTCACAGTGGAACGGATTCAAAAAAGATACCACAAACTAGCAGGATTAGAATATAATGTCACAGGCTTTACAGTATGCACCCAATGGGGTTGTTAGGGCAGTAATTCCTTGCGAGTTTTTTTTATTGGCAACCTGGCTACTTTATGAGAACTTCTCTAAAAGGGAGAGAGCTGGAAGAGCAATTTGAGTTAGGAAGAAGTATGCAAAACGTCAGGCAAGCAAATCTGATGCTGTTATAGGTTTTCTTTGATTACTGCTAAAGACAGAAGGACAGATGCTTTTAACAGAGGCTTTTAATTTATAGAGGTTAAATCCAGTTGATTCTATCTGAACTCAGCTGAACCCCACAGTAACAAACCTTAACCCAGCAGTGAAATTTGCTGAAGCAAGCCACTTTAATCTTAAAACAATCAAACAATTGGCTTAACACATCCTGTCAAGAATGCACACATTCTCCTTTACAAAACAGGTTCCTCTTGAGTATTTCTCGAGGTAGTATCTTCTGAGTCTATTGGGTCTATTGTGCAGATTTAAAGAATTGATCTTGGGATAGTATTAGGTTCTCTTGGGCTCCTTTTTCAAGTTTTGCTTATAAGAATAAAGTGAACAAACAGAAGTTCTCAGTGCCAAATAGTTTCAGACCCTTTTGAAACAAGCATGTTTGCAAATAATTGAAATGACGGTACAGTTGCTCAGAAACACACAACTATTGTTCTTATCCTCAAAGTGCTGTGGGGTCCTGGCCTAATCCAGCTGGCTGGTGGTGTCACAAGCCCAGCAAAGTGGGGTTTTTAGCCCCAGCTATGGTACCATCACAGCCAAGGTTGAGGTCTCAATTAGCTAACCTACTACTGACATCCTAGCAACTGGTGCTAAATATACCATTTCACTCATACCAAAGACTACCAAAAAGGTTCCTAAAATCCTAATGTCTTGATCAATTATTTAGAGCTTGCCAAGACACTCAAGGTAAGCCTGGTTTGTAAATGAAAACTCCTTGCTTATTCTCAAAAGTATTTTTAAGCATATTAAAAGTTTTATTATAAACGATAAAACATTGTTTGTCAAACACTCAAATTTGCTTTGCAAATGAAATATCTGACCGTTTTGCCATGTAACAAATCATTATTCGTCAACATTTTTCGCTTGATACAAGCATATAATGTTGTTCGAACATATGGACGAAATGGATCTGCCGCTGTGCAAAGGGCACCTTTTGCTTAGCGAAACTTGCAGGTGAGCCTGATGTAAAGGCAGAGCCCAAAGCCTTCTCTACAGTCGACACGTGCAGAAGTTGAATGCTTTTGTTTGAATTTCAGGATTCTCGAAGGTATGCCGTATCTGGATCTTGATTAAAAAACTTTTTAATTTTGAAAATAGGCTCAAAATCACTGCGTTGTTTTTTTTTTTATTAAAAAATCAAGTTTTTCAACGAAATCCTTACTTTTTGAGAAATCAAATTTCCCAAAACTTGTTGAAGTCACATCAAGACTTTTGCTTCAGAACCTGTTTGCGGCATGAGAAAATTGTTCTTATGGTTGGGAAAAATTTGCGGTTGTTTCTTGTTTGTATCTACATTTTCACTCATTTTGTCGTCAAAATTTAGTCCGTAAGTAACCGATTGTTGAGTAAATATGGACTTTGAGATAGCCAGAGAGAACTCTTCTTGGAAATTCACTACAAACAACTTGGGCATGATGTCCAAATATTTCAATGATAACTGATATTTTTGGCAGAAAGTATAACAAACTTAAGCAGTATCACACTCAGCATACCGGAAAAGTGGCACCTGGGGCCGTTAAGGTGGGACCCGGGACAATGAAGGTCGCACAATGGACCTTGGACAATGTTCCTTAAAGGTCCCATCTTTCCGGTATACCATCACAATCTCAGCAGAAATAAAAGATGAAAATTTCGGTCAAATGTAAACATGAAACAAGCGCAAATTTTCCCGATATACTCACCTAGCGCTCCTTGCACCATGGACATTTCCTCGATTTGGAGGAATTTACGTTCTCACGCAAATATATTCGTGTGAAGACCTAATCCTACCTCAGAATATCTGATGATCTGACCTTTGTTTTTATGGTAAAACTCTAAAACTCTCGCAAAGCAAGATCCAGAAAGACCACACTTTAGAAATTCATAGAATTCAAATTCAACTCATTCAATTTTCACACGTGCTGGAAGTTAAGAGGGCGAAACCCTTACCCATTAACTGCCATAAGGCTAATTTGCAGTTGTTTTTGTTGGGAAGGTACTCTTTGTACAATATTTACAGCGCATAGAATTTCACATACGCGTCATCTCCCTCTCTTATGTTTTCAGGCGCGGTCTGGCCCGGGAGGCAAAGTGTCGATCGCCACCCGGGCCCTCTAATAGATGAACGTTACAGAAAATTACGGGCCCTTTCCGTAAATATTGAAGAAGATACTTTACATACACTGAAGTAAAATAGTCATGCGTAGGGCCCTACAATGACCGATATCTACAGTTTTCGTGAGCCAACCCTCACAAATGCATATTTCCTTGCAAAATATGTTTTCCCAAATTGAAACCCAAGCATTTTAATCCCCTTCAGCATATCTATCAATCAATGACTATATAGTGGGTGTGGTTCAAAAACTTTATGATCACACCCTAAACCGGGCCCTTTTGATTTGCTAGCCATCCTGCATTTATGGTGCCAGTCCACCCCTGTATGTTTTCGAAGTTTTTCAAAACATTGCTCAAACATTATTTGACAAACAAAGCTCGAATTTTTGATGATAAGCAATGTTTAATCCTTGACAAGTGCCTTTAGCATCCCTCTGCCACAAAGGCACCATTTGCTAGATAACTCTGATTTTGCAGTATAATTGGCAGAACAAGATCACTATTTCATGTGAGCATTTTGGAGTCTGTCTACATTAAAAAACCGATTTTGTGTAGACATTAGAAGTTTGTTTTCTCCTTGGGACTCTTCATAAGTCAGTTACGCAGCCCGCTGTAGCAATTTTTTCTAAGCTGATTGATGTATCAAACCCAACACAATATAAATCCAGCACATAGTACATTTCAATCCGGATCTGTGTCAGTCTTCCACATTAGTTAATTGTTTCGTCTTCTGTCTGACGTTTATACTTTAGGAAGTGTGGGACAAAAAAGCGTTCAAGTATGCATAAAGACCATAAAGCTGTTTCGCAATTTTAAAGTTTTGTACGATTCAAAAAAGATACTTTTGTATTCGACGAAAGATTTCGATGTCATTTAATTAAGAATCCACTAATAACTCTTCTAAGGATCAACTTACCAAATAAAATGATTCCTGCATCAAGTGCGTTCAGCGAATCTCTCATGTATGAATAAGGATGTAAAATAAATCCATAAGCAACTATCTTAGCCATCAATTCCAAAATGAAGAATGCATTTAAAATCAAATCTAAGACTTTTATTCCTTTATTTCTATCGTAACCGGCAAGAATGCTGCTGATGATTATGGAAATAAACACAGAACATTGAAAAAGTGGATTCTTTATCAAAAAAACAGCTGCCTTACGAAAGGAATTCTGAGATTTAAACAGCACCAACGAGCGATATTTCAGTGCACGATGTAATCTTTTTCTTGTCATGTTGCCTTGCAGGTTTGTTACAACAAAACACCCCCTCGAAAAGCGATGTGCTGCTGAAACTCAACTAATGATGTTACGTCAAATTTCAAAGGAGCTTTTATGACGTAGAACTGAATTTTCTTCAGAAATAAGAAACGTCAGATCGCTAGTACGATAGCCAGCCATGAATTTAAAGGACAGAATGTAAACCTCAGCTGCCAATACATCTAATGACCTTAAAATATGAAGATTTTTATGAGAAACCACTTTTAAGAAACTGACCTATAATATTAAAAAAGGTTTCTGGTTTAACTCTATTGAAGGCGTCGTGGCCTAATCCTGCTGACCGTACTGCGATCTTAGCGACTGGCGCTAAATACACTGTTTAATACTGTCTTCCTTTATGAGCACATCCTATCAACTTAGTTGCTTCCTGTCCACCATTATTCTCCAACATATCGTCAATAATCACCGAAGCAAGAATAGTTCCTGCAATCGATTACATTACTTGGAATCAGATTTTTTATCAAATGCGAACTTATTCAGCGTTTTGTTCAGCACGCCTGCACCTGACTTCTCTCGAAATAAATTGTAAAGGGATCTTTTTTCCAACCCTTTTTCCCAATTCTTGGTTGAACTCACGCTGTTGCAAGCCTCCAATTTTGAAGGCTCTTAATCTCTCTTTATTAATACATGTTGATGCTAAAATTAATTAAATGTAAAACTATTGCTTCTCTTATGTAATAAACTGGTAGTAACATTCATAACAACTAATAAATAGAACAGTCTCTCAAGTGTTTCATCCCACTCTCCCAAGGCTCCGTCATTGATTGTTTAATGAAGCAAACTTTCTGTAGTTCAGTCTTGTTTGCTTATATAGTTTTCAACAAGTTTATCTATAAATACGACCAATACTGCGATTCTTCCCACGTTTCCTTCTTGTTGGTTAAACTTCGCTTTTTCAAAGAAAGTTTCTTTAGAAAGAGGGCATTATCTCCTGTCTAATTTTCAGGAGTTGGATGCCGTCAGACTCTTTTTCTTCAGATATCTTATGATTCTGTCTGACAAAAATATCTGATAGAAGTCAGTGTTTACACGTTCGGTTTTTTTTCATAAGATTTTTTGACATTATAAACGTTTTGATTGTTCAAATATTCTTTCTTTTTGAAAAGGATTCATTGGTTTCATGAGAGGAAAATTTACTACAATAGCATTAAATGCGTTTTAACGCTGTTTTCGTTTTTATTTCTTATTATTAATATATTATTACCGTAATAGCAACTTTTAGCAAGTTTAACAACTTCAGGCGCATTAAAACGCTGTATTGATGGGAAGCCCAGTGGTAGCACTTGTGTCTGATGTACCGAGTATCCTGGTGCTACGTATTGATGTAATTAGGTGTTTGACGCGGTTTCTCGCAGGCCTAGGTTCATTGGGAAATTCGGTTTGATTTTCAGCTGGTAGATTGGACTTTATACTACTGACTGACTGACTGACTTACTGACTAGTTATTTGCAAGACTTCCTAGTTGTAGTATTTACAAATAACACGAATTATTGGAAAATTGGAAACTATACATACAACTATGCTAACAGAAAGTTCTAAATGTTATGGCGTAAAAATATTGACGTTAACGATCATAAGGTGCGAGAAGGTGTATGTTACGTTTACATGACGTAGCTGTTCCTACAACAGTGGCCTGACCCGGCATAAAGGAAAAATATCAGTGAAGCTCCCGTGAAACTTAATCTTATGTAAAGTTATGGCTTAAATTTTGACTTTCCAAGGGGAAAGACATAAAAGATACAGATAGTAAAGTGAATTAATCTTTTTTTGGGACAAGACAATTATGTTTACCTTAATACGTTTTGCTTTCTAATTTATCGACGCAATGATTTCTACACGCTTATCTCTTTTCTGCTCCAAACGCTTCTCAATATGTCTCGGCATTGCTGTAATGCAGAATACAATCAGGTTGAGCGCCAAGAAAATCTTGGAAATCTCTCTCGCCATATTGCCTTCTGTAGTGTTATACAATCTGTGCTGTGATATCTGAAAGAGCTTCAGCAATTGGTTAAAACACGCCTAGATTTCCTTCTTATATAGGCGTTTAACCATTATTATTACTATCATGCTTTCTATCGAGACAGATATTAAGACAGAATTATATTAATTTTCTGGTCTTCTTTCTTCTTTGTTTAAGTTATCTATCGAGTTAATAAGGCACCCAAAAACCCCATTCACTCCAAACCGCCGCCAAGAAAGCTCATCGCATATAAATTGTCTATTTTTTGTGTTTCTTGAACAACTTATCTACCATCAAAGAGTTAAGCATCCAAAAACCTATTCAGCTTCAAACCACCAAGAAAGCTCATCGTATAAAGAATTTTTTTGTCTTCTGTGTGTGACTTATCCGTCTAAGATTAAAAATGCTACCAAAAAATTACTAAACCCAAAACCACCAAAAAATCTAATCTTATAAAAAATTTTTTATTTATATCTTTTGTTGATGATTGGTCGAAAAGTGAGACCTGGGTGCAAAGTTCAATAATGTATTGTTTGGGTAGGGTAGCTTCAAAAAAGATATAAAAAAATTAAACACACAAATTTCTTTACTTCTTACTTTCCATTTTATCTTGATTTGCTTGAGAAGGAACCAGGCCTCGGAACAAAAAAACTGATCCTTAGTGACTGGCTTTCTTTCACGAATTGAGTTGTTAGATGCTCAGCTCACAATCTATTCGCGCCTGGGTGCTATCGAATCTAGTCTAGGTGACTTGCCACAAGCCTATATTCTACTAACCCAAGTGTCCATGCCTAAGAGGTCGGGAAATGAGAACTGACTTCTAGTGAATAGCCTTTAGGCTTTCTTTCACGATTCGAGTGATAACGATGTTTGCCTCACAATATATTTAGTCTTACGTTCCATCGAATCTAGTCTAGGTTACTTGCCACAAGCCTATAACCCAAGTGTCCATGCCTAAGTGGTCGGGAAATGAGAACTGAATCTCAGTAAATAGCCTTTAGGGTCTTTTAGAAGTTAATCGTTAAGCAATAAATTTAGCAGTACAAGGAGAATTAGTCTTACAACCACTTAAAATTGATATGCAAATAAATTACTTAAAATTTTTTGATTATATAAACCAGAACAAAAACAATTTGCTAACAGAAACCTTGGTAGAAAATAGACTTATATCGACTTCATGGCACAATAATTTGATTTCAATAAACTTTTGAGTAAAATTCATGATGTTGATGGTCAATATAAAAGAGTTACAGAAAAGAACAAAAATTGATAAAAAACTTTTGCAAGAAAGAATTATCCCAAAAGTTTAATAAGCAATGGGAAGACGAAATTAACAACATGAATAGATGAGCTTTTTACAGACAAATAAAGTCGAAACCAACTTTTTCAAAATATCTGACATATATTGACCAATGAAACCACAGAGCTGCCCTTACTAGACTTCTTACAAGTGGACATGAATTAAAAAAATAGAAATAGGAAGATATTCTAGAATAGATCCAAATGAACGTTTTTGTGATTACTGCAAGTTTGAATCAAATCCAATAGACAATGAAATCCTAATGAAATCCACATAATATTTGATTGTGCAAGTAATAGAAAAGAACGGGAAGTCTTTTTTATTGAACTAGGTATACAGAAGGATAAAATTGATATTCTTTCAGAGTTGGGAAAAACAGAATTCATTAGAAAGATGTTGACTTCTGAAAATAAACAAATGATAATCTCCCTTGCAAAATTTATATACTTATCAGAATCTGTTAGAATAAATAATAGTAGTATACTTAATTAGTTTAGATACATTTATTTAACATGTAACTGTAATGGTTTATAATTGTAGTCGAATTGTTAAAAGAGTACAAAAGTAAATACCATTAACATTATTTTTCTGTTGTATGTATTCTAAGAAAAATTTTGTGTAGTCACTTTGTAGATTTAACAAAATATCCTTGTAATATTGTTATGTTTACAGTATACGGTAATTTTGTTAACTACTAGACCCTAATCGGGTGTTGAATATATGAAATTGAAATTGAAATTGATTATGATCATCATCATCATAATCATCGTTCATAACCGTTACGGTATTAGTAACCTATCTGTCCTAAGGAGCCTATTTTGTAGCGAGTTCGAGAATCTTTGACTGAGTCACGTCTTAGTCAATGTCTCAGCAAACATTTCCATGACGCAGTTGGTTACTCTCATTTTTCTCGGGATTTCCCCAGAATATTCTGAAAAATACCAAAATTTTGCAATACCAAAATTTAGAATATTCGACTCTGCACGATAGTATCTTATTCTGCAAATGAGAACTTTAAGAATTTTCTGATTGGATAATAAATCCAATTATCTACATTAAATAAGAACTTCGACAACTTCTGACAAATACTTGGCATAATGAACCATTTACTTGTTTACAATTTCCTTTGTCAAATAGTTGGTTTTCATGATGACAATTACGGCGACTTCAAAGTTTACTTCCTCGTATTTATGGTTAATCTATTGTCATCGACAAAGAGATACAAATACCTTGGTACCATAATGTCTTCCTCTGGCTCCTACCCCGCTGTTGAAAATTTAAGTGAGAAAACGTCCAAAGCGTACTATGCTTTAAGAAATGTTTTTAAAAAGGTCGACTTTGACACAAATATTGCTTTTAAAATATACGATACTGCCCTGAAACCGATTTTATATTAAGATGGCGAAATATGGTCGCACCTCAATCCTCGACAGTTCGAGGCTATGAAAAAGTTTAATATTTCAAATGATCGTACCCAGTTTTTATTCGACTCCCTCCTACGAGAAACTGAAACAAAGCATATAAGTTTTTGCAAGAGCATTCTTGGAGTAAATAGGAGTTGGTCAAACATAGCCGTATTTGGCGAATTAGGCAGATTGCCGCT
>JACTAT010000368.1:920250-934500 GCA_014526335.1 Chrysaora quinquecirrha | reverse complement strand
CGCGGTATTCTCGGGCAAATTCGCGTGGAAATCGCACCAATAAACTGCCCCGAAAAACAAGAAAGATTGAAAACACAAAACATGGTTGCCCTTTGTCGGTTGTAGGAGTATCAATAAAATTCAAAACATCGCGAAGCAGCCAAAAATGGCTGCTTTACTATTGACTGACTGAATAATGGAACTGTGTGTTTATTGGTCATTCTGTAGCCATGGTGGATGGTCTTTCGTTTCCCAGGCCAAGTTCTTGATGGGATCAGATGATGGCCTTGGTGATTATTGGTCAGATGAAGACTTCTCTTTGAAATACACCGTGTCCCTCAGACCAAATTGTATGAGAGCACGAGACGAAGAGCTAAGATGGTTGGAAAGTATCTAATGGGAGACAAAGTTGGTGAAGGGTCTTACGGTAAAGTGAAAGAAGCTTTAGACACACAAAGCTTATGTCGGCGGGCTGTGAAAATTATGAAGAAAAAAAAGTTGCGAAAGATTCCACACGGTGAAGAAAATGTCAAAAGGTTTGTATGAATGGAACAATTCTGTTGTCTATCTATAGCAGAGTATTACAGAGTATTTAGGAAACTACAAGCTACAGTATATCAGTTAAGCTCCAGCAGTTACAAGAAGGAAAGCCCTCCACCTACTGTGTTGGCTCGTCAAAGCATTACCAATGCCAGTCTGGATTTTGTTGCAGCAGTGCATTCAAATGTGAAATTTGAGCTATGCTAAATTCGCACCTCACTAAAAATATGCTCTTTATCACACTTGAATAAAATATTTTCAGTTAGTTTCAGTGTAAATGTAGTTGATATTAAAAATCACATTATTTATGATGAAGTTCACAGTGGAGCAGTTCAAAAAGATACCACAAACTAGCAGGATTAGAATATAATGTCACAGGCTTTACAGTATGCACCCAATGGGGTTGTTAGGGCAGTAATTCATGCGAGTTTTTTATTGGCAACCTGGCTACTTTATGAGAACTTCTCTAAAGGAGAGAGCTGGAAGAGCAATTTGAGTTAGGAAGAAGTATGCAAAACGTCAGGCAAGCAAATCTGATGCTGTTATAGGTTTTCTTTGATTACTGCTAAAGACAGAAGGACAGATGCTTTTAACAGAGGCTTTTAATTTATAGAGGTTAAATCCAGTTGATTCTATCTGAACTCAGCTGAACCCCACAGTAACAAACCTTAACCCAGCAGTGAAATTTGCTGAAGCAAGCCACTTTAATCTTAAAACAATCAAACAATTGGCTTAACACATCCTGTCAAGAATGCACACATTCTCCTTTACAAAACAGGTTCCTCTTGAGTATTTCTAGGTAGTATCTTCTGAGTCTATTGGGTCTATTGTGCAGATTTAAAGAATTGATCTTGGGATAGTATTAGGTTCTCTTGGGCTCCTTTTTCAAGTTTTGCTTATAAGAATAAAGTGAACAAACAGAAGTTCTCAGTGCCAAATAGTTTCAGACCCTTTTGAAACAAGCATGTTTGCAAATAATTGAAAATGACGGTACAGTTGCTCAGAAACACACAACTATTGTTCTTATCCTCAAAGTGCTGTGGGGTCCTGGCCTAATCCAGCTGGCTGGTGGTGTCACAAGCCCAGCAAAGTGGGGTTTTTAGCCCCAGCTATGGTACCATCACAGCCAAGGTTGAGGTCTCAATTAGCTAACCTACTACTGACATCCTAGCAACTGGTGCTAAATATACCATTTCACTCATACCAAAGACTACCAAAAAGGTTCCTAAAATCCTAATGTCTTGATCAATTATTTAGAGCTTGCCAAGACACTCAAGGTAAGCCTGGTTTGTAAATGAAAACTCCTTGCTTATTCTCAAAAGTATTTTTAAGCATATTAAAAGTTTGTTATTAGGAGTAATCTGTGAAGATGGATTGGTATTATGTTTTAACATCAAGAAGCTGTTGGAATACAGCGGGATGACCAATAGAAGAGCCACAAAACGAACCCTTCCTGTCTAAACGAAATGGTTTTTTGTTTTATATGGACAATATGGTTAGTTGTTTCTTTGAATAACTGGTTCCCTTCTTTGCCGGCATTCGCTCGACATGTTAATTGGAACATGTTTTCCTTTCCTATACCCTAAACTAGGGACGTTGTGACCTACATACCTGGTATCACAACGGCACGAAAATTATTGGATTGCTTTTCAACAAATGTTTGACCATTTGGCCGTATCCAAAAACATTGCTTGACATGCAAAAGTAACAAAATTTGTGGTGTGATGTTTTTGAAAACGTTCAAAAACATTTTTGCTAGACACAAACAAAACATGTTTGAAGAGCAGTGTTTTTGGGCATGCCCAAATGTGGTCAAACATTTTGCTTGATAAGCAAATCTCAAATGTCGGACCAACGATGTTTGATCGTTTGGCCAGGGCCTAATTCAGACACTTTTCAGTCAAGTGAAATACAAAAAGTCTGCTGCATGAAGCCTTCAATTTTAAACACATTTTAAACATGTTTTTGACAAATGTAGGTTTGATGAACTGATGAGAGACCGGTCAGAAAATAAGAAAAATTCAGGCTGAGATTGTAGCCAAGTGTTCTTATAAATATCGTCCATATAAAAATTACAATATTATTGCTATATTCCATGAGTGGCTGAAATTTTTGAGTTCATGTTTTTCCCCATTGAGACTGATGTCTTTTTATCTCTCTTTATTGCTTAACAAAGTCAAGCTTATTCACCTTTGAATTATAACTTCAAGGCCTTTTCAATATGAAGATTAAAAGGCAATGATTATTTCCAGTGTACGTATACTGGGGCTTGAAGATGGTTACCTTTGCTTGTTAAGCATGTTAGAAAATATTTTTCGATTTTCATCCCTGTCTTGATGTTTCTTT
Source organism: Chrysaora quinquecirrha (assembly GCA_014526335.1). Lineage (NCBI taxonomy): Eukaryota > Metazoa > Cnidaria > Scyphozoa > Semaeostomeae > Pelagiidae > Chrysaora > Chrysaora quinquecirrha. The sequence continues at coordinate 931,635 of JACTAT010000368.1, read as the reverse complement.
CAAGTCTTGATTCTGAATGACTAGCCATGACAACAATAGCTGCCTGAGAAAACAACAGTCCTTTCCTATAGGATTTGCCTGCAAAGAGAACAAAGCTGATTAAAACAAACCATATATTGAAGTAAGAATCTACAAATGGACAAATTTGTCTAAAACTTCAAATCAAGCTGTTAGTAGGTTTATTGTTTTGGAAGTCTTTGAGTATTACAGCAGTGCAGATTGAAGGTGTTTAACTGATGTATTATTTCTCATAGACTGAAAACCTTCTTCTAGATGAAAGTTTAAACGTACGGATAGCAGGTAATTTTTAACATAGTCTTCTATATACAGTAGTATTTTGCTCACAGCTGAACCAACTAAAGAACAGTCAAGAAATAACTTAACCTGTGCTGCTCTCGCATGATTTTGAACTTAACTACGATTACAAGCACACTAGTGATGGCACTGATTTTTCGTGCAATGTGGTGGCACTGATCTTTTTTTCAATCTTCAATTGTCCAGAAGATTTATCATTTTTTACATTTTGCAAACAATTTCCAAACAAAAGAGTCTTTCACACAAATTTTACTGAAATGCACAACTCCTTACAAACTCTTCAAAATTTGTGTTGATTTGAATGTTGGAATTTGGAATTTGGAATTCATATGAAAGCAAATAGCAATAGAGAAAACAAGAAGGCTGACTCAAGTGATTTCCTGTGTCATGCATACAAACAAGGTTAAGTCCCTACCACAGGCATTTCATTAACATGGAACCAAGTTTATGCTCAAGACCATTGATTTCTATTGCTCTCAACTGTGACATTGAAATTATAAGCATACTGATGCAAGTTGGCCTTCTGCCTAACTTCCTATTCTGCCATGTTTATTTAGAGATAAAAGATAATTATGGCTCTAATGAAAGCCAAGAAGCCAATTGTACCAATTTGCATACATAAATGAAGTAGTAGTTGCATACTTGGTAAATGGTCAGTTGTTTTCTTCATTAGATTTTGGATTTGGAAATTATTTCAAAGAGGACCAGCATCTTAAATCATGGTGTGGCAGTCCTCCATATGCAGCTCCAGAAATTTTTGAGGGAAAAGAATATTATGGTCCAGAAGTTGATATTTGGGTAAGAGATCAGCAGATCTGCCTCTTCCAAAACCCACTCTGATCAAAATCCGTCAATCACCTACAGTACAGGCCAGAAATAGCTTAACCTATGCGAATTCATACAAATTTGTGCAAAATTCCCATTATTTCATATTCGACTATGAATTTCCAATTTCCCCTTTGCGAATTTCCCTGCAAATGTTATTTCTTTCTTTGTGTTAATCGTTTAGAAAAGAAATTCTCAAGGGAAGTATCAAAATACACAGTGAATGTGGAAAAGTGTCTCGAAAAAAGTCAAAAAGTAACTCTTTTATGATGCAAAATTTTGGAGTAGAAATCGTAAAACATTAAGGAGCATTTTAGTCGTTCTAGTGAAATCTTGCACATTAAAGATTGTATGTTGTTCACTCTTAGCTGAAAGCTTGCTGAAACCCTGTAGAAATCAGAAACGTTTTCGTCCTTCTGAAGGTTGAAATCAATGGTCAGAAATTGTTCCAATGAAAAGCAATAGGAAAAGCAATGGAAGTCAATGAGACTTTTTGCTTGAGGGACACTGCATCCAAACAACAACCAGCATTTAAGACAAAAGCATGCTTAATTAGAGCATTTAAAGAGTTGAATAAGAAGGCTAGACTGTTTAATTCCTTCAAGCGTATCAAGTTTCTTTTGCATTTATCAGATTTTTTGGATAACTGGTCCTGAAAGTTTAGAAACTATTAAATTCACTCCTTTGAATCTTGTACAACGTTTTGTTGGGTTTTCATAGAAATCCATTTGAAATCATTTTGTTTCAAAGGAAACCTTATCATGCTTTTGGCTGAGTGAAATGCCCTCAATCAAAACATGAAAATGACATAAAATATAAAGGGCTAATGAAGAACAGGGCTAATGAATTCATTCAAACTTTCTAGAAGATTTTGAAATTCAACAAAAGCCATTTAATTTTTCACGCATACAATTTTTCACGAAAATTTCACAAATTTTTGCACAATTTGCATGGCTTTGTGCGAATTCGAACATGTGAATTCGTACAAAAACAAAGTTAAGTTATTTCCGTCCTATACTGTATCAGTCCCAAAATATCCTGCACTATTGCAAAATCCATCAGATTTTCCCTTGAAAAAAACTCCTTAATGTAAATGGAATGTTTCAACAAAGTTATTTTCTCCTTAGAAATGAGAACTTCATTGAGAATATATTTCCGCTCCTAGGTTTTTTTTTACAAAAAGAACCAATACTTCTTCTACCTCCATACAGCAAACAATTTTAATTTCCCATGACTTTAGAAACGAGCATAGAAGATGGTGAATCTAGACAACAGGGTTAATAAATAGGGACAAAAATGATTCTCGTTTGTTTGTCTGATTGTTTTTTGTACGGTTTGTTTTACTATATGCTCTTACAGGCCTTAATCATATAGCCAGTCTTACTTTTGGAACTCCTCAGAGGACCTCTCCTTAAAAAAACTTATCATAGTTATATTTTCATCCCAATGCCTTCCTGAATTCCAATGCACCCTGTTCCACACAACAATACTGTCAATCAAATTGTGGTATGTGCTTAATAATATTTCAATTAATCTTTTCAGAGAAGGGTTATTTCATTTCTTTAGAAAATATTTTAATGGCTGTTATCAATGCATGTGATAACCAATTTTCAAAATATCCTTTTATAGAGTCTTGGAGTTATACTCTATGTACTTGTGTGTGCTGCTCTGCCTTTTGATGGAACAACATTTCCTGAAGTAAGAGACCGTGTTCTGTCAGGAAGATTTAGAGTGCCATACTTCATGTCATCTGGTAAAAAATTGTCTTACATGTTCTGTTATTGATGTTTAGCAAAATATGAAGCAAAGCTGAATAAAATTTACCTTTTTTTTCAATTCAAATTTGATTTGCTATTTCAACCAATTTTCTCCAGATAACTACTTTGAAAAAAGTTTTACATATCAATCCGTTATCAATATTTCTTGCATTTTTATTTTTGTTTTGCCCAACATATTTCAAATTCACTAATTGGGCAAATGTTGAAATGTTTTGCTATTATTCAGGACATCAAAAATATTTGATGATAACTGATTACTGTGAAATACATAATGTATTCAAATATTCTTGGCAAAGCAATTCAGTATTTGGCTGCAAAAACAGCAATGAACGGGCAGCATTTGCTCTTTTATGGCTTACATTCTTCCTTCTTCTTTGACAATGTTTCCCTTTTTAGATTTGGAAGACCTCATTAGGAAGATTCTTGTAAAGAATTCTTCACAAAGATATACACTTCAACAGATTAAAGAACACCCTTGGATGGATCAAGGGTCACGCTGTCATTCTGAAATATTTCGTAATCAAAATAGTGATATCAGTTTTGAAAAAGGTATTGATGGTGATCTGAATGCACAAATTTTGTCACTGATGAAAGGATTACAAATCGATGTTGATTCAACTAAAAAGGTAAGATAATTTTCTTCTTATCATTTTGTTTCTTCGTTGGGTTATACTTTTGAAACAATGTAACGAATTTGAGCCTAAATCACTTGAGCCTTGCATTTGTGCATAAATCTTACTACAGATACATTAATAATGAAAAGTTTTGGGCAGATTAATTTCGGAAAAACTTCTTGGACAAAAAGCCTTTGGTCCCTTTTCTCAGTTTTTTTGAAAATTCTGTTTGCGTTTCACCAAGAATATTTCTTACCATATTTTTATGTACTGTATATTTGAGAAATTGTGTTCAATTATAATCAGAAATTCGGTGCCACACCCTACTATTTAAAGTATTTTAATGAACAAATATTATCATTAGAAGTTTTAGACAACTAAATTCCAGACAAATGCCTGAACATTTGATCCTCATAAACTTTTTTATCGTGTGTACCAAATTTTGGGGCTCCAGTTTGGTGCTGTAAATGAAGTACGATGGTGGAGCTGAGATTGTTTAATTTTTTTCCTGTGGTAATGCGTTTGGACAACCTTAGAATGGTGCCCTTTCTGTGCATCCAGTTGACCAGCCCCAAGTGCAAATACTGGATCCAAATTTTCCTTTCCGGTGAACATAAACTTTGATACTGGAGTGCAATAACCAAGACCTTGCCCATTTTGTTTGTAATTTTCTTTACAATCTTTTTCAGTCCGTTAAAGAAAATTCATATGATCACTATAGTGCCATATATTACCTATTAGCAGAGAGGCTAAAACAACACAGATCAAGCTATCCACAGCAACGCAGATATGGAACAAGGTTAAGGCGGGCAAGTGTTATGGCTGATCAAGTTATTATCAAAATGGTTGTGTTCAAAGTGTGATTCAGAGTAAGCCTCAAGAAATGTTGCAGCCGATTCCTCGGCAAATTCCCGTCACTCCTCTACAGTATGCTCTTACAGATTTACATATTGGTGAAGTTCAGATACCACATGATATGCGACCACATGTGCCTGGCTGCACCGAGAAATAATTTCGCCGAAAGTGAGTTGTCCTTCTCATATTGTTTCTGCAACTAGTACCCTTACAGAAGTGTTGCATGTACACCAACAATCCAAGAAGATATAGCAGGTGAAAATTGCAGTGATGCCAGTCGAGGGTTAGTAGAAAGTGAAGCTCCAACCAAGTCAACCAAAAGACGTGTAAGAAGGACAGCAATACTACCAAATGCCATTCCAGAACCATCGAAAGAAACACTGTTTGTGCCTGCTAATCATCCTCTTTTGAAAATAAACAGTGAAGAACCCAAGTCTTCCGAAATGGAAGTTGTAAATGGTCCTGACAGCTCTTATTTACCGAATGGAATGAGAATACAGATAGTACCTCCTACAGAGCAACTTTCAAATTCGATGGCAACTGTAGTTACTCAGAAAACTGAAAAATGTTTTCATAGATTTCATTCAACTTTATATCCTGCTTTCAGTGAAGGACGTCGTGCCTCTGAGGGCAATCCATCTAATGCACCATTTCGCCAAGTACTACATAAAACAGATATTCATTCTATTCAAAAAGAGCAGAACGAGCTATTACAATTACAGCAAATTTACCAGCGTAGTTTAACACCGGAACAATTATCGAAGCAACAGACAGATCATCTGGCTTATCGTGATGTACAAAATCATGAACAATTTAAGGCAGTACAGCCAATGGAACTTTTTCCTGTGAGTAACAATAGTTTTAATCATAATGATGATTATGTTGTAAACCGCATGCAGCAAAGAGCCAGTGATGAAATCGAAGACTACGAAATGTCAACACTAAATTCTGGTGCCCCTGGTCCTTTTCGAAGGCAACATGCTTGTCGTAAACTGTCTAACAGTCCGATCAATGTTGTTCTTCACAGAAATTCTTTAAAGCATCAAAGAAAGCAATCTGTAATTGTAGATAGGGACAGTATTATGTTTAACATGAATCAGCAAGATTCTTATTCGTAAATGAATTTACAAATTTCACCTTATTTTTAATGTGAAATCTCCATTTCTCCACTCGCTGGTTAGGAAACGAAGGCAAATAGTGATGGTTGATGCTACCGATAACCTTATTGTGTGTGTCAGGGGCAAATCACTTCGAAAAAAGTGTACGAGACTTTCGTACTTTCAAAAGTCCGGAGATTTTCTTGTCGGACTTTTTGAGACTGTTCATGATTATTTTCGGACTTTTCGAACTTTCACGTATAGGCACAAAATATGCGTTTTTGGATTGTTTTTCATGCCCTTGACAAATACAAAACGGCACAAATGTTTCCTGGAGAGGATCCCCGTGTTTTCAATGTATAGATAAACTTGAACTTGAGAAATCATAATTTGGCTAACTAACTAATGTCAAATGCCAGCTTTGTCTGCCAACGAGGGTATCACTTTCTTCAATCCGTCTTGATTATGCAAAAGTATTGGGACATCATCACTTGATTTCCTTACAAATTACCAAATTTACATATTGAATTAAGTATTCTTAATTAATTTTCTTCTCTTCTATGTTGTTTTCGATAAGAAAAGTTTATGGTTATGGGTTAGATGTACGCATTACACTAGAAATGGGGATTTTAGAAATGGGGCGGGGAAATGGATCTTATACGTTTTACAACAACTAAGTTCAGCCGAATGTTTTTGCTAAATATAGTTGCAATGCACCCAAATTCATTGTTAGAACAATTGAAATCGATAAATTTATTATTTTGTAAATAAACTGAGTTTCAAACAGTGAAATCTCCATTAATGGACATCTCTTTGCAATGGAACCCTCCAAATAACTGACAGATCCCCCCCTACAATGTCGATTCTGACGACCATTAACATCATTGGTCTCACAGGGATCTGTTAGATGGAGGCTCCACTGCACAGAGAAGATACTGGAGAATTTTGCCGAACTGGGGCGGCTTTAAGACCCTTAATTGTAAATGTGTTTTTATCAGTATTGGTTACAAGTAAGCCAGTTGAGTTCGTAATCTAAGTATAACTTGGTCAATAGAATATTGAATGGTTTCATTCAAAATATAGATTATTATTAATTAATTTGTATCAGTGAAAAAGTTTTATTCTATTCATGTCTCATTGTCTTTGTTGACAGGGAAATCACTCTCACCATCGAGCCAACCTGGTAACCCAAAATCATACATTGCTACTCTCTATTCCATGATTGACATTTTGGCACATAGAGACATATTTGTTTGATTCCCCTGTTTCACGTGATCGATCTCGTACCTTAGGTTTCGTGTAATAAATGAGCTATTGATACAAAATGTTCGGAAATCCTTGATTTATAGTGAGTGAGTCAATCAAACAGAACAAAACGAATCCACTGGACAGGGCGAATACAATTACAAATGTCAAATGTCATCCAATGATACAAATGTCTAATTTCAATTTTGTTCAGGCACTTTTCGACTACACACAGACGTTCAGTTTGTGGTCGGTTTAAATCAAGTTTAAACGGTCGGTTTAAATCAAGTTTAAAAGGAGTTGCTATTCCTGCAACTTCTTTGATGACTGATGCGTCCTATGTTTTAACCGCAGATTGTTTTGTCCTATCACAAGTCCTGCGCACCAGAGAGGTTGGTCTGTACTCTATAATGTGGTTCTCTTCTCGTCGCTTGCGTCCTCTCGGTTGTTTTTTGGGATACCTTCAAGTGAAGCAGTTCCTTCTTCCGCTAAGGCCCTCTACGTTGTTGTCTTCGGCTGCACTTCAACCCTGAACTTTATGCAAGCGTTGTAAACACCCTAGTCTTCATTCTAGCACTTCGCTATACAATGTCAACCTCAAATCCTAAGGAGATAGGCTTTACTCTAACACTAAAACGCAGCAGAAGACATCCACTCACAACTTTTACCCCTTTTACCGATAGAGACGACTTTGCAGATGATATTGTTCACTATTTTTAAAACCTGTCTATCTATTCCTTAATTTTAGCAACCTGTTTATTACCTTTTTATCTATTGTACTATTCGTTCTCTATATGAAGACATCTATCATGCCATAGATATAATTCGAAGCCATATCCTAAGATACATGGTCTACAGTTAAAAATAACTCAACAAAACAAGATTTTGAGGCTAAATTACATCTAGGTAACTAAACTACACTAGATTCATTAATACAAGGTACACGCTTTTTTATAAGGAACAACTTTATAAGGAACCTACATGTAGAAGGCCCGAAAATTTAAAGAACTTATAAGAGAAAATCATTAAGGAACTTCTGAATGTTGAATACTTTTATCACTGCTAATAATCAAGAATTAGAAAGCCGGTTCCATTCATTTGCAGTCGAAAATCACGTAAATTGCACGTTAAGCATGTATCCAATGTTTCTTTGAGTAGTCTCGAGCTTTGCTCACACGCAAATGTCTCTCTTTTATTGTTAAGACAACTGTATGTGCAGTTAAAATTGAGGAACTATTAAGGAAGTAACAGCAAAAAACAATAAAATACTATAAATTACTTTATAAAAGTTCGAACTAGACAATTGATTTACTGATTTACATGTTATCTGTGTTACCAATACGCTTATTGTAAATTTCGGACACGAATTTTCCTAAAATTTCTAAGAAAATCTTGTCTTCATTTGTCATAAGATATATGTACTGTTGTTCTAAAGATGGGATATTATTGAAATTGGGGTATAGATTATTGATCTGATTTAGAAATTGCATTCGTTCAATCTCATAGTTCTTACAGTCTAAGAGGAAATGTACTTCATTTTCTACTTTATTTGTGCAGGACTTGCAAAAACGTCGATCTCGATCTATTGGGGGTCTACAGTGTCTTCCTTTTTCTATTTCTAAGCAATGGTCGCTAAGTCTTAATTTTGCAAGCATTCTTCTATATTTCCTGTTTGTTATTATTTGGAGGTATGGTTCAAGAAAGATGCGATTCTTATGAGTTTTATAGGTTAATGCTTTAGAGCAATCCTCAATGTATGAGTTCCAGTACGTACTATAGTTCATTGCTAAAAATCGTTTTGTATCTTTTTTTGATGGGGCGAAAGATGTATTAGTATTTTGTCTATTTGTAAACTTATCTATATATGACGTAATAGTATTGCGGTTGTTGACAGATTTCTCATACTCAAGAGCCAGTGCTACAAGGGAGTCTGCTTCTGAGTAGTGTACTATATGATTTATAAAGCTATCTACTCTACAATTTGCTTGTATGCTCAGAGGATAAGTTGACAGAGTACAATGATAGAGTTAAAGAATTTTATCAATGGGCAGTTTCTTCCAACTGACGAGTACATCGAAAGTTTTGATCCATCTACCGCGGAGGCCTATGCTAAAGTGCCAAGGAGTGGGAAGAGCGAGGTAGACCTGGCTGTAGCAGCTGCCGGGAAGGCAATAGAAGGGTAAGGCATTTGCCTAATAATTAAACAAATTGTCGCATCGCAATTCGTCTAAGAGTGGAAAAAACCCAGCTTTCGAAATCCCGTGCTCCTGGTCCATGCAATCCATATCTTCGTTTGCAAAATATCGGATTCGAAATCAGATTCAGAATCAGATTGCAGGACAAGATTTGTGGGGGGTAGGTAGGGAATGAAGTTTAGCGTAGCGGACACCTTCCACGCGGAAAAAAGGCTATTATAGAGGTTTAATTTTGTGGTTAGGGTTAGGGAAGGGGTTTAGGGTTATAGGTTTAGGGAAAATTTTAGGGTTAGGGTAGGATTTTAGGGCAAGAGGGTAGGGCTACAGGGCTATAGAGTTAAGAGTTAGGGTAGGGACTTTAGGGTTAGGGCTACAGTAGGTTCTCACTGGTTTTAGGGTTAGGGTAGGGTTTAGGGTTAGGGTTTGGGTCAGGGCTTAGATCAATGTTACAGGGGTGGATCCAGACTGGTGCAACCGGTGCTCAAGCACCAGTCAGATTTTATAATCTTTATCACAAAAAAATTTGGTATTACAGTATACCAGCTGATTTCTTATTTACTTGAAATGTTCTTTCCACGAAAATTATTCATCACGCCCCTTTGATTCTACTTTGTTGTCAAAATTGACCTAAATTTTCCTGCTTTCTGCTCTGTTCTATCAATGGATCACTGATTTTCAATGAGTCAATGACGTGTTTACTTTTGATGCATTCGGGGAAAATGCGGACCAGTTTGGCCAGAATGGCAAGGAAAAGCAGAATTGATTTGTACAGAGATACGTCACTGCAACCTTGAGTCCTGTTTTGAAATTGACATGCAGCAAATTTCAGGTTGAGAAAACTGGAAAAATTATGCTGGTGGGTGCCAGAAACATTCAACAAAGCTCTTTGTACTTGTTTCATAATTCATACAGACATTTTACAGAAAACAAAAAACAATGCAATTTTCATTGAGATTTTCATTGACATAAGAACTGAATAAATGTATTTATTTTCAATGTATTCAAGGTGCATTGATACAGTAGATAAAATTTTTGGTAGGTAGACATAATTACATTCTCAGTCAGTGGAGCATGGAGACACAAATTCAATGTAATAAACTATTTGAATGACCAGTTTTTATGATAACATATCCTAAGTTAATTGAAATTTGTGATGTAAAAATGTACAGTGACACACTTATCTTCCTGACTTCTTTTATTTCCCTCATGAAAAATATTTCTTCCCATGGAAAGGACTTTTATTGTGATAATAGACTTTTTTTGATATTACAATCAATACAACACTCTTACCACTGGTGAATGTTTTGAAAATATTCCATCCTTTTCTTCTTTATGCTGTTGTTAATGATGGGGTACATTGTCACAATTCATGCTTTTTGAAAAAATTCTAACACAATGTCATATTTACAGTACAAAAAAGTTGATTAAACTCTTGTGATTCCTTTCATAGAACAAATGGGCAAGGAAATTGTTTGTTTAATGCTTGTTCAATTGCATTGATTGGTAACGAAACAATTGCAAAAAGTCTTAGATGTCTTACTGCTATCGAGCTCTACATGAATGGCAATTTCTATGCTTATCCGTTAATCGATGCCCAACATTCTAAAGGGGCTTTCAAGAGTATCAACAATGCATCTTCAATGTGTTTGTCTGATGCAGCTCTAGTTGCTTCTTGAGGAAATGATCATCTTCTTGCCATCTGCTCTGAAGCAACTCAGATTTCTAAGAATTACCAGCCTTCTTCATTTGTTTGCAAGATGGCACTTGCTTCTGTTATTGGTCGGCCCTTTGAAGCTTTGAAGCTTGAGAATGCAAATTATTTGGAAGAGCACCAAGAAAGAAATAGTCTTGAAGTTATGTTGAATTGCACCATCAGCCCTCAAGATCAAAGTTTGCCAGAATGTTGTAAAATTCACTTACTCAGATGTGCAGAACTCCCCTTAGATTTCGTGAAAACAAGAAAAATCCCAGAATGTAAGAATCATTTTGTGCATTTAGTGCCTACATTGCCTGAAGGCTTCCCAATACCTTCGGGTTATGCAAAACACAGCCAAGTCTATTGATCTTCAAATGAGTAACATGGTTTCCGAGCAAGTTCGAGTAAATAGAGAAAAGCTGAAGCCTGTCGTAGCGGCGATTGTTGTGTTTTGTCGTCAAAATATAGCACTGCGTGGTCATAGAGATGACTCTGAATACCTTGAGATGGATGGCAACGTTTGGAGATAACAAACTGTTTAAGGATTTTCTTTCTTCTGCTCCCACGAATATACTGTTCGAAACTACGCGAAACGAAATAATCAGTATATATGGAGAATATATTCGTAACATTATAGTCAAGGAAGTGAGAAATGCCAGATTTTTTGCAATCTTAGCTGACGATGCTGCAGACATTAGCAATGTTGAGCAAATGGCTCTTGTTTTCGTTTCTTCGACAAAAGTGCAATATCCGTGAAGATTTCAT
>JACTAT010000368.1:891569-919750 GCA_014526335.1 Chrysaora quinquecirrha | reverse complement strand
GCTTGATTTGAAAGGATGCACACGTCTCAAGTTGAATGGTAATATTGCTTAACAGATTATACGAGAACAACCCTCATCGTTTTGTTTGTTGACGAAATGTTTCCCTATGCCACATGTAGTAACTTGTGGCATAGAATTTTGAAGCTATTTGGTTTTGATAGGTCATGGCTAAACAATCAGAAATGTTTGTCAACGACTAAAAATTTTCTTGCCAAGAGAAATGTGATGGTCAAATCGCGAAACATTGCTCGTCAATAATTTTTGCTCGCCACTTGCAAACAATGTTTTGGGAAATTTGTCGTACAACAACAAATCTTGTTTGATCGTTTGAACATGCCTTTGAAGTCTGAACTAGTGTGTTGTCTGGTTAGCTAAACTTTGAGAAGTACCGTAAATCCTCGAATTTCCCCTACTTCAAATAAGCCATCTCCTCGAAATAGCCCCCACCCTAGAGCGAGAAATTGTTAATAAGCCACCTCGAATAAGCCCCCACCCCCAGTGGCGTAGCCAGGGTCTTGGCATTGGGGGCAAAATAATAAAAAATATGGGGATCCGGGGGCTTGCCCCCGGGGAAAAATTTTTGGGACCATATCCTTCTACAAGCCGTAAAACGGCCCCTTATAAAAGAGATTTGACGGGCTTTCAGAAGGAGAAAATATGTTGGACAATTCTTGCTTTACACAAAAATTTCATAACAACAGACCTACAATCTTCGTGCAGGGTCTATTACTATGCCAGGGATAAATTGTTCTAAGACCTTTGAAATTTATGACAGCTACCAAATATCTACGTTGTAACGACAAAATTTGTTACAAAGAGTTTTTAAGTATGAAAACATGGAAATAAATGTCTGAAACTAATTAATTAGAGAGACGCAAAACTAGAGGGTCCGGGGTATGCTCCCCGGAAAAACTTTATTCTTCACCTCTAGAATGGCATAGAATGCATAATTTTTTGCTTGCCGAGTGTGTTCCTACTGGGTATCCGAAGACATCTCACCTCACTTGTTTGTTGGAAAGGAAACACTTGCTTTTTGTTGATGCAGATCATTCCAGCCAAGAATACATATTTTTATTATACGAAGCAGTGAAAATTTTCATTCTACGTTTATCTACTAGAAACATGTACTGTGTTGTGTGATCTTTCGTTTACTCTACTAATTTCCTCGTGTTTTGCCTTTTCGTTCTATTTCGTTTTATTTCAACAACGAGCGAGAGAAAGGAGATTAACGTTTTGACTTTTCACCACACAAACAATACGGAAGAGAGAGATAGGTCTTTTGAATAAACTTTAAATCTGTCCGATGGGACCGTAAAAACACAAGAAAGGTCCGTACCTTTAAAACCCTACACACATCGAGACCTTTTGCAATAGGAGGGGCGTGTGGGTTGAACAATATTAAACACGTGGCGTTAATTGCCGCGTAAAAATAGTAGTAGAACACTCTCCTGGAACCGAGCAGGTTGGATCGGCTTGGATGATATCTCTACTCTTTTCAACATTGAAAATATTTATTGCCCAACGATTGCTAGAATTTCTCTTAATCCCCCTTGCCCCCTTGGTTACGCTACTGCCCACCCCTGACATGTTGGTGTTGGCGTTTTGAGTCCATATTGGTAATTAATCGAGCTAGGACAGAAAAATTCGTTCTCTAAGTCGATGATAAATCATGCTTTTGTGGATAATTGTATAAGCCCCCTCGTTTAAGCCCCCACCTCGAATAAACCCCCTCCAAAATAATGAAAAATAATTAAAACCCCAGCGGGCGAGTTCGAGGATTAAAAAATATGCTCTTTGTGAGTGCTGCAAGCTACCGATGTTCATCTATATTAATCACTCTAAATAAGAATAATGGAATACAGCCGTATCCTTGCAACATCAGTGCTGCTCTCTTTTTGTCTTGATGTTTTAGCGTTTTGAGGTATAGCAATAATAAGACGGATAAAAAGTCCAAACAGAAAAATGGTAGAATATGGTCTTAAAATAAGCAGACTTACCTTGCACAAAATGTGATGATAGCGAATGAAGAGAAGATAATAAGAATGACCATTGCTCTTGCTATATTTGCCAACAAATCATTAGCATCATAATTGATAAGAACATCACTGTTCGTATCCATTCCAAATGTCATATACCCAAATGAACCACACAGACCATAGGATGACGTACAAATGAACATTGCAACACATGTCACAACAAAGAACCGAATCATAGTTCGGTTTTTTAAATCTGCATAAACAGCCACAGATGATACATGACACTAGAAGACATTCAATAATCAAACGTCAAGCATAATAATGACTAGGCCAACAAAAGCTGTTGAACGTACATAGGCTGAGAGCCATACCTAAGGACAACAGCTAACTGACAAAACGCTTATACCTAAAGGTTCTAAAAACTCTACCAGGCTCATCAAATTCTCAGATATTGCACTTACTCAAGCCTTTGGGAAATTAGAAACAAAGTGCCAACAGTTACCAAAAAGCTCTTTTAGCTTTTTATTTGAGGATTGACGGTATCTGACTCTGTTTTTATTTTCATCATCATCATCATAAAAGAAAACGTATTAAGCATACGCATACGCAATTAAATCCAGAACATTTAATGTAAATATAGCTGGTAATTGTCAGCATTGTTAGCCGATAAGTTGATGTGTTTTAACGTTAAAACTCTCTACCTGAAGAGTGCAAGATCTCAAGGGCTGATAAAATTTCAACGAACCCTTGTTTTAGATAAGATTAGCTTCATAACATCATTTGTTTTGTTTCCTCAACTTCTGTCTGTATTCAACTAGCTGTTGCTTGCATTTGGTTTTTAACTCTTAATTCTCGATTTCTTTATCTTTATAAGTTAACGGCCCACGCTAGATAAACCCAGGTTGTTCTGGGTAATGTAGAATACAAATTTTATTATGATGGCAATTTCATATAATATAATTTATTAAGGGTTTGTATACTACAAAGAAAATGACTGAATTTATATTGAAATTATTTCTTATTTGCAAAGAGAGTGTAGCTCATTTTCATCAAACCTCTTTAGTAAGCCTATCCCTAGAAAAAAATTAGAGTTGAATGACCCTAACACGACATAGCTAACATCTTGTGCTAGTCACATGGCAATGGTCTTAAAAAGGCTCGACTTTCCTCAATAATACATAGATTTTCCGAAATCTTTATTATTTTTGCAAGATAAATACTGAAAATACTGAACGTAACGTACACAATGTTTATAATGTAATGAAAATAACGTACTGAACATGTTGGTTCAATGAACTGAAAAATCGAGATCCAAACATTGATGGGCATTGTTCGTTGGCAGATGGCAAATCGCATTGAGCACTGTGTTGTACTTTTTACTTTGTACCTAAGAACGACCCTGGTTCGAGTTTTGATGTTAATTTTGTTTCACCGCCATGTTTATTAATAATTTCGTTCAGTGATGTGGCAAAACGCATTGATCATTTGCTTGATATTAATAATCAAAATGTTAAACAATATAATTTTCTTCATCCTTCTTCTACCATTTTTGCTTGTGAACAAATTTTACTTAACAACACTGAGCAACTCCAAACAGTACTGATTAAATCCAGAGATGGATAGACAAACGTGAACTTCTCACTGAACATTGTTGGGACTTGTTTAGTGAACATATTCAGTACGTTTGGCAGGGACTTAATGGGAAATGATAGCGGAAGATTGGAAAGCGGAAGATAAGCAAGAGATAAGACGTTCGAAAATGACACCAAACCAACCTGGTATCCAAAACAAATAACAGGTATGGCAGTCATGACACTTGTTATGCTTGTTTTCTTCTGTGGCACACTGGAAAAAAATAAAAACTGCATTTCAAATATATTTATCAACAATTGGAATGGTAATAGATTCAAATCGCTTGGGCTCAATTTTCAAACTTGTTCTAAAAATTCTTGATTTCAAGCAAATGATTCTTATAAAAGAAGTCAATCAATTTAAGAACAGGAGTCAGTCATTGGTGCTTCTTTCTGCATTAAGAACGCTTCCCAGAGAAAATAGAGTATTTGCAAGACATTGGACACTAAAGATGAATTATTCTGCACAAAGAATCTTCAGGTGATTCAAAGACCTTAATGTTTCTTCGACGAAGTTGTAAATCTATGTCTTCTTCTTATGCCGTATTTACAAAATCCTAAAAAAAACCAAATGTTCAAATATTGTTTGTCAAACATTTGAAATTTGCTTGTGAAGCCAAAAAACCTTTTTGTTTTGCCACGTCGCAAAACGATGCTAGTCAAACATTTTTGGATTGTTTTGAGCAAAAAATTCTTCTTAACATTTCAAATACATCGCAACAACATATTCGTCTTATTTGTGCTTGTCAAGCAATGTTTTATGGCATTGCCAAACGCTCAAACATAACTCGATAAGCAAATTTGACGAATGAACAATATGTTTAACGAACAATGTTTGAATGTTTGGCCAGAGCCTTGGAATGCTTTCATAAAACAGATGAAACTGTCTTACCTCCGATTGTGAATAATTGCTGCTTTGTAATTGCCAGAAAAATACTTATAAACAACCATACATGTGATGAAAATTGCTCCAATGCCACCAAAGAAGCTAGATATCAAAAAATAGTTTAAACGGAATAACGAAAGGTCTTAGAAAATACATAGGAATAAGTAAATCTATTGAAATGAGTCAGCCTTTTCTTTAACGGCGGAAATACAAAAACAAATTGTTCAAGTGTAATTGAAGATAAGAATGACAGCCAACATTTTGGACTCTGGCTCTTCATATAGTTCTTTTGATGCAGTGTTTTGATCTTATCTTAATAAACCTCTTCTGAAAAACAGTTTCAAGACAGACATGGCATAGGCCTGTTTCATACCGCTTGCCGTGCCGCGCCGTAGTGAGTTAATTCTAACTGATTCCAGGTAGTTCGGCACCGCATGACACGTATGGAACTAATATCACACTCGGTTCGACTGATTCATACCATTCGGCAAAGACCTCTGGTTGATCCAGAGCAACGTAAGAAAAACCAAAACTATTTGCGCCGTACCATGTCCTTCAGCAGAATGAATACAGAATTTCGAAATTCAATGGTTTTTCATTCTTTTATTGTACCAGAAGAAGCTCAAGTCGGTTGAATAGGTATATGCTGAAAAATGTGCACTAATCTTTATATGGTTGTGCAGAAATTGAAGGAAAAACAATTTCGACATTCAAAATGTTTCATCAACCAAACACAGAGGCGGACTGGCAGCGAATCTCAAGGGTTGCTATTTCCAGTAAAAGGGGCCTGTTTTTACTATAGCGATTTTTCTTGTCAGTTGCTTCTAGCGAGCTCATCTGTAAAAAATCAATTCGAGGCAACGGCTACTGTGCATGTAAAATACTTCTTTCCTTATTTGCGATATTTCGATGGCAAAATCGTCTCCCTTTATACATATTTTTGCATTTCTATATTTTCTTGCTTCCATATATTTGTGCCCATATACTGATTATATTTATATTTTTACTTCTTTCCAATTATCTGCATTGAGAAACAATTTCTGTTATTTCCAACTGTTTTCAGACTGAGGGAAACCAATCCAAATCTCTTCGAAATCCCAAGAAATTTGAGGAGATTCGCTCAAGAAACAACAGAAACAGTTTGTTAAATACCCTATAATAAGAAGGCCCGGGTTGCAATCGCAACCTAGCATCCCTGCCAGTCCGCCCCTGACCAAACATTCAACAAATAAAGAAACGGTTGAAAAGAAAAGAATAAAAGAAGCCTAGAATGATAAATAGAATGAAAGATTCGAATGAGAGAAAGGAAGGAAAATGTGAGGAAAGTGAGTAGATCCTACGAAATGAAATAAAAATAAAAATAAAAAAATGTGTTACAGAAATGAAAAATGTTTGTTAAGACCATTAGGAACACGCGTATTAAGTTTAAATATAATCCTTTTTTCTAAAGTCTTTCTATTATTAGCGTCCACAGGTGCAGTCAAAAGTCCACAAACAATCATGTCTTCTAATGTATGTCCATCTGAATTGTAATGTTGTGAGACATTTATATCTCCTTGTTCACTTCTTCTAACATCCTCATGTACTTTGTTTTGCACGTTCCTTAAATGTTCACCAAATCTTTCGTTTAACTGCCTGCAAGTCTCACCAAAGTACAGAAATCCACACTTTCTGCATATAATGCAATAAATGATACAAGAGGTAGAGCAGCTGAATCTTTTTTTAACGGTGAAGGAGTTGTTCTTGAAGAAACCACCGCTTATGGCATTTCGTCGAGACAACAATCTTCGGGACATTCTTGTTCATTCTAAACTACACCACAACGTTGAATACCCTGGTACTTATCCCTGCAATAACGCTAGATGTCGAACATGCAACCATGTCTCCAACCAAATCACCATAACAAATAATAACAACTCCTTCACCGTTAAAAAAAGATTCAGCTGCTCTACCTCTTGTATCATTTATTGCATTATATGCAGAAAGTGTGGATTTCTGTACTTTGGTGAGACTTGCAGGCAGTTAAACGAAAGATTTGGTGAACATTTAAGGAACGTGCAAAACAAAGTACATGAGGATGTTAGAAGAAGTGAACAAGGAGATATAAATGTCTCACAACATTACAATTCAGATGGACATACATTAGAAGACATGATTGTTTGTGGACTTTTGACTGCACCTGTGGACGCTAATAATAGAAAGACTTTAGAAAAAAGGATTATATTTAAACTTAATACGCGTGTTCCTAATGGTCTTAACAAACATTTTTCATTTCTGTAACACATTTTTTTATTTTTATTTTTATTTCATTTCGTAGGATCTACTCACTTTCCTCACATTTTCCTTCCTTTCTCTCATTCGAATCTTTCATTCTATTTATCATTCTAGGCTTCCTTTATTCTTTTCTTTTCAACCGTTTCTTTACTACTGATGAAGGGCACAGCCCGATACGTTTAGTTTTATTTTACTCTGGCGATTATATATTTTTACAATTAAAATTTCGTTTTATGTTACTATATTTCGCCGTACGCATCCTTTATTATTTATCGATTCAACAAATAAACAGGTATGTCAGTTCTTGTTTGCCGTGACGCTTGCCATGTTTAAAACAACATGTAGGTAATAGCAAATCTCAGCTGTCATTCTGTAGGGTGTATCAAAATGAACATGAGTGAACGCTGTTTTGAACAAAATTTGACGAAAAACCTAGTTAAAAGCAGAAAGACAAATTAAAAATGCCATGTCTGAAATATGTCAAACCTTGAATAACTAAGGACTTTGAGTCTTCTAGGAATGCACAAAGGTAGAATAAAAATAGTCGATATCAAAACCATTAGGAATCTTTTATCTGTGTACCATGGTGGTTTATTCTGCACTTTCAAGGCATAAATAAGAACTGAAAAAAAAATTAAATGGTTATTTATCCTTTTTGGGCATCCATTTTGAAAACTGGACTGAGAACAGTTTAAAACATTTACACAAGTTGTCTTCTTTTACAACATTGAGCACAGGTTGCAAGCAGGCTAATCGAGCAGGATACTGGGGGTTTCATGCAAGAGGGGAAGCTTCCTATTAACAAGTTTACCCTCTTAAAGAAGAGTGAGGCTAAATAAAATGTATGGTAATTTTTTCAGCTGTTAAGGCTGCACTTATTCTCAGTTGCACTTTATTAAAGGGACTGCATTTGATGGACTGCATTGATACACTTTTTCATATACAGGTATGACTTATGTTTTTGGGAAAGAACTTACTTAGCAATGTAGAAAGAGTAACAAAATGCTAACAACAAAGAAAACAAATTCAAAACAAAATTTCCTGATTTGTTTTAGATTTATTTTCAGATAAATTACCTTTTGAAGCTTGTTCTCCAATGATGATAAGATATGTTATACAACCTCCAAAGAAATAAACAATGATGAGTATTTGTGAGACCATCTTTGCTTTAGGACCACACATGAAAAGAACTACATCCTGGTATGTAGATGACTGTGATTTATTGGCACATCTTGCAATAATAAGAAAAGCTCCAATGATGAAAATCAACATTATCTATAAAGCAAAATTGATACATACGCTTTTAAAAATTGATGCAATTTACCACTAAGTAGGTTTGGTTAGGTTTAATTGATTAGGCTTGCATTGGTATGGTTAGAATTTGTCTGACCTACTTTAAGTTTACCTTTATTTTGTTTTGTTTGGGTTGGATAAGGTTGGTTTCATACATCTTGGCACGGTATGGTATGCTTTGCTTTGTTTGTGCTGGCTTTGTTTGGATAGGATTGGATTTGTTTGGTTTTAATTGGTTTAGGTAATTTGCTTAGTTTGGTTTGTTATTTATTTGATACTTTTATATTTATTTATTCTTTATTCCTGATTTGGTTTAAATTTGGCATCTCATTGGAACGTTTTCAAAATTGCGATGCATAGAGGAATCATTTTCGGGCATACTTAAAAGCTTTTTTCGTCTGACACTCCTCAGAGTATGAACGTCAGAAACAGACCAAAATGGAATAGGTTAACATTGGTTTAAAAGCTTGTTTAGGATTGACTGAATAAAATTGGATCGTATTGGTTGGTCTTGACTGTAACAGATTGTTGGATTGTTTTTATTCTCAATTTGTTTTACATGTATCAGACTTGTTTGGTTTGCACTGGATGGGATTATATTTGGTGGTGGTTACATTGAATAGGCTAGAATATTTGGATTTGATAAGTTTGGCTTGGACTGAACATGATCTAGGTTGGGTGATCTAGGTAGAATTTGCTTGCTAATTATTTGGTTTGGTTGAGATTCTTCTTGATGTGACAACAGTTGTCACATTCAAATCCATTGTGAATCTTTAAACTTTTCCTCACTTCAATTCGTACCATGAAGAAGAAGGAATTTTCATGTGAAAAAATTTGAAAAATTTTGAAAATGAAGCCCTTATAGATCATTTTGGTAGAATTTAAATTTTTTGAAATCACAATATATCAATCTTTTGATGCGAAAATCGTATAAAGCAGCCAAAAATTAGTCTAGTTGCAAAATTTTACTATCTCAGCGCATGTATTATGGATTCTAGGAGTGTCCAAAGTTTACACTTTTATAAGGGCTTTGACAGTGTGGGGTAAAAAGTTTCGCCAAGTTCATTTTTTGCGGTCATAGCCTTTATGAAATCGGGAACTTTGAATGCTCATAAAATAAATAACAGAAGTGCCAGGACAGTGAAACTTTGTCCATAGACTAAGTTATGGCTGCTTTATAAGATTTTCATATCAAAAACTCGATATCATGTGATTTTGAAAAATTGTAATGCTGCCTGATGTCATACCTAAATGATCTATTGGTTGACAAGAGGGTGGATGACAATTATCCTGAGATATTCCTACCAGGGTGCATTCCATGTCACCACCACGCTGGAGAATACAATGACCGTTCCGACTTCAAACCAAAAGAAACAATAGATCTATTGTTTTATAATTGAATAAATTTTTTTGTAGTAGTAGGCTACATGGAATGCACAGGTGGCAAAAGATTGATTAGTAGCCAATAATCCCATATTGTCATTCTGATTTCTCTTTTTTTGTACCAGATTGTTTTTCAATCTTATCATTACCACACTTACAGTACTTCCTACTTAACTTACACATTGAACAGTTACAGCAGTCTCAACTCCACCAGCATTCATGTAAGCTTGAGGAAAATTCAAAATGCCAGCTCCAAACGCTGCGTTTGTGACAAGAAATACAGCTCTGTATGGGGGTACATCACCATCTGGAAGTCTGGATATAACAGTCTTCCGCTTTCCACGGCTAAATGTTCCATATCCATTTGGCGAAGGAGGCAGACAGTCGTCTTCTAAGTCCATATCAGGAAGGCCTTGGTCTTTGGCTGAGAACATGGCCTCACCACTAGAATCAAACCGGCCCGAGGACTCATCAATCTGCGCATCAACATTTATCGGCACATATCGGTAGCTTGATGATGATTTAGGCCTTTGAGAGCTTTCAAATATTTCAGCCATAATATTTCACAAATAAGGGAATTTCTCAGGACAAAGTCAACCAGAAATGCAACAACCCATTCTCACGACAACAAACCAACCCATTCTCACGCCAGTTACATGCATATTGCAAGTAAGCATTTTTCAATCAGTTTCACGTATAGTGCATATATCTGGTGTTCACTGATTTTACCAAGAATTTACATGGAGTATTTCGGCATCGCCTCTTTCATTCCGTCTGTATCAGTGTAATGGCGTCCTTGAGATTCGTTGCTGCGGGAACATTGTGCTAGTTTTTCATCTCTAGTACAAAAACAGGATGGACGCCAGGGAAAAAAAGAAGAAGAAACCTGATAAAAAGACATTTGAAGATGCGATGCAAGATATTGATTCCTGGACAAAGTCACTGGAAACAACAAAGAAATCAAATTCTCGTACTGGCAGTAGTGACGAGCCTAGAAGTAAGAAACCTATTTTGGTGGAATTTAAAAAGGATATTCAAACTGGAAATTACAAATGGAAGAATCCAGGAAAAGTTTATAAACGACGTAAGATCCAAGTAAATGAGGCAGCTTCTGCAGGTAAATGCAAAATTTATGTAGCTATAGTAGGTACCATGAATCGATCATTCTCTCTCCTTCAACTGCACCACAATAGGATTGAATAGAATAGCACAGAATAGCATAGAATAGGATAGAAGAGAATAAAGTAAAGTACGATAGAATAGAATAAGGAAATCGTGTTAAGGATCTTTGAAAGTCTGTGCCTAAAGGTTTGTTTTTTTTAGGATTTCAGATTAGAATTGTTTAGGAGTTGTTTGGAAGCTGCTTTTGCTAGCAAAAATCCTCATCTGCCAGATAGTAGCCCCAGTTGCTTGTTTGATCTTAATTAATTTTAAGATTAGCAAGCTATTTCATGTTGTGGAATAGGTCAGCAAGAGAAAGGTCTTACACTTGCAGGTGTGTACCAGCAATTTACTTATACATCAACTTACTTATATATGTATATTTCTTGCTTTATAGATGTAAAAGATGTGCAAAATAACAATTCGAACTCACAAACTCCCTCATATGAACCAGAGCAAGATGTTTTTATTGAAAATGAAGCTGATGCCAACACATGTAAGCTTTTCTCATCTATTCTTTTTCTTCAAATCATAGGATCTCTAAACATTATTGCAGCAGAAGGGTTGCAGATGAATTTTATAGCGTTGTTTTACCCTTACTATAGCTGAAACATGGTCGAAAAGGCTCCAGGAAGTTATTGAGGAACTGTGTCAACTGGAAACAGAATTCCCTGCAGTGAAAAAGGATAGTAATTGGGAGGCAAGAAAGCGAGCTCTGGATGAGAACTGGGCTTCAATAAGGCAGAGCCTTTTTCATGATTGTCTTGTGAGAAATTGTATCCCAGAAAGCGCAGCTGTTTGTGGAATTTGCCAAACAGAGAAAGCTAGCATCAGGTGCATTTCATGCCTAAAACTTCTGTGCAGCAAATGTGACACCGAGATCCATAAAAAACTGGCATTTCATGACAGAGAATGTTGGGTTGATGGATTTTATACTTCGTTAGGAAATAGATGTAGCATTGAAGAAAACAAAAGATGTGAAGTTGGTGAGATTTTCATTACCTTTTTCTTGCAAATTGTCCATTTCAATTTTTTTTCAAGTGAGGATATTAAATTTCTGTTTTATCATGATCTTATTTTTCTATCATTGTAAGTTAATCTTCTTAAATCTGCTTTCTTAATCTTTTCTAGTTCGACCACTACCAGTTTTCCCTCCTTCTCCTTGTCCTGAATGTCATCAAGGTCTTCAATTTTCAGCTCAATGCACAAGCAAAATAGTTACTATCATAACAACAAAAGGTTTGCTATACTAAGTGCATTTCACTATGATTGGTTTACTTAGATGTGTTGTATTGTAGCAATTTAGCACTGTTGGGTGATTGTGCAGGGTAAAGCAAAGGTTTAGAGGATGTTATGGTGATATATTGAATTTTGGGTTTTGAATTTAAAGATAAGTTTGTTGCACAATTAGCTGTAATGAGGAGATGAGATGTTTGTGTATTGTCAATGCTACTTCATTCTATTTAGTACTTCTGCAGATTTCCAATTTTTTAAATATCATGGTATGGAGCTGACTTCTTGGTGTTTTGCTTATTCTGTGAGGCTGAAGAAGACAGGCAATAGCATTTCTTAAAGCATTATGAAATGTCATATCACTTGGCCTACAAAATAAGCTTGAACAATCGATGATAGTCTAGCTTCACTGAAGATCCCTGACATTGGGTGAAACCATGGTTTAGTTGATGTTAAATGTATAGAAAAATCATGTTTTATTCAACCATAGTCTTTTTGTTGTATTTTTAACAGGGCGCTTGAGTTTAACGAAACATATTTTCAATGCAATAATTGCTCTGGAAATATTTCTGGCAGTTCGCACTTTCTTATGATGATGTCAGGATACTGGCCAGGAAGCCCTCAAAACACAGAGACGTTTTATTCAACTGAACTATTACAATTTTGGGATACACTCAGTAATAACTCCCCTGGAACATCGTTGTCTTCATTTGTAAAAACTATTGAATCAACTTCTAAAGCTTCTGGTCGGGTATGGTTTTGCTTTACATAAAAACTGCATTTCATGCTCTATTTAGTATCAAATTCATTTGCACTATTTAGTGTTTTGCTACCTATCTAGTTTTGCTTCTAGGTTGGAGCCATCAACGCTACTTCTTTTGGAAGAGCTTATAGAGAGTGGGCTTTCTGTCAAACAGCACTACGTGAAGAAAAAGGGAAAGACCGATTTTCGTGCCCTGTTTGTTCTAACTGTTGCCATTCTATTCATATTGATGGACATAGAAAAACATATCGATTCAAAAAAGTTCCACGGTACCATGTGGTTTAGCTGTTTCTTTTTTCACTTTTGAAAGCCCTGTTAATTTATTTTAATTGCTGTGGAAATCCTTTTAATCGCTGTGTTTCTTGCAAAAATGCTGTTATATCATTCTTTTCAGTGGAACAGACGAACCGTTTTACCAAAATACATTTATCGTGAATGATGACGATGTACATATGCACATGAAAAGATATATGAAAAACGGGTAGCCAGGTAAATCAAGAATGCAAGACATTTACTAGATTAACTGCAATTTTGAACAAGAAATACCGTTTTGTCTGACAATCTTCAGAGTACGAGTGTCAGAAACTGACCGAAACGATTACAACCGAAAGCCAAAAGTACAAAGATGTTGATAGAAATATGAAATTCCACAAGTAACTTTTTAGGCTGTTGCATTTTGATCCACATCTGAGTATATACTCCTTTTCTTCAATTCTTTA
The DNA here is from genome assembly GCA_014526335.1 of Chrysaora quinquecirrha. Taxonomy (NCBI): domain Eukaryota; kingdom Metazoa; phylum Cnidaria; class Scyphozoa; order Semaeostomeae; family Pelagiidae; genus Chrysaora; species Chrysaora quinquecirrha. The sequence goes on along the minus strand of JACTAT010000368.1, from coordinate 906,431 downwards.
TGATGCCTCTTATGCTTGTCAGACGAAACAGTTTTGATTCTTTGTGAAGCTGAATTTGTCGATTTTGAAAACGCCAATACATATACGACTTAGAGACAATACAACATTTATCGATCTTTTGTACTTTCAAGGACTACGCGGATGACAAATTATGTGGAGGATCTTATTGGCAGGCAGCGAGATCTCACTCAAAAAAGTTTCTCCTCACTGGATGAAACAGGATTAGTAGTAGCAGGCTGTCGTCACGTTATTGCATTGAATGCAGTGAACATGTTTGCAGGAGAACAATATGGTTATACGTTGTACTTGCATAATTTGCTCTTTAATACCAACCGCATGAAATTCTTATGGCTTGATATCATGTGCAAATACTGGCCATGGTTACAACGAGTAGCTGAAAAACTTCCCGAGGTTTCTCCTCTCCTTGGAACAAAAAGGCCTTGTCTGTCTTACATTCAAAAGTTCATTCTCTTGATTGCCAGGTAGTTTTCTCTGCACAGTTGCTTCTTTCTGGATGAGAATGATTCCATTTCTAGTGCTAAACCTTTAGCTGCCTTATTTCATACCGCAAGCGAAGAATACTAGCTCTTACGATATTACCTTATTTTAATGTCTTGCTGCTATCATTTTATAGTTGCTTTTGCTGTATTCTTGTTGGCTAAATTCGATTACTTTTCTTCTAAGTTTGCTCAGTTATATTGTTTTCACTATGTTTTATTAGCAATTGAATTGTTGTTATTCTTATTATTTCAACAATAATCTGTTCTTTTTTGAATAAGCCTCGTCTTTGAGATCTTAAATATTTTAGTTTCTTTACTCTTTGTAGATGGTGTGGGGAGGTACGTATCAAGATGCTGCTGCTTTGTCGACAGGGGAGAGCATGGAGCAATTCTTCTCCTACTTAGCTAAATGTGGCATAACAACGAAAAATATGAATGCTGCAGGTTGACTAAACGTTTGCTGTTGTAGACAACTTTTAGTGCTATTCTTAATAAGTAAATATATTGTCTATGAATGCGCCTGCGTCTCTGTTGTATCCATGTTTTCACTGTATAGCTATTTATTGCAAGCTTTCTTCTTTCAAAATTGCGAGAAACAAGAGTATCTAGTTTTAGACATTCTTTAAAGCTTTTTTTTGTATGTCCAAAGTGTGTTCAAAAGTGTTTCCGCTGTTTCTCGCAATTTGGAAATTTGGTACCACTCAAAGACTTTCTTTTTTCAGCTCGTAGCGACACCTTAACAGAACGAACTGGCTTCTGGAACGAAAGAAAAATCGATAATCTTGCTCAAACATTGTCAAACCAGTATGCAAAGGTAAATTATTTTTCTTAAAAGTCAAACATGACTGTTGACGTTGGTGGTGGCACTTTTGAATAAATTTTATTTGCCCTTCATCCAGACGCAGAAGAAAATGAAACAACTTAACAAGGAAAAGCAGAATTTGATGTTGGAAGCAAGAACGAATGTAACCGATGAAATGGTTAATAAATGGAAATCGGAATTAAAGAATAATGCTCTGCGTAAGATTTCTCACATTTAATATCTACCTCTGCTTTTCACAATTTTCCATGATGTACCCCTGAAAGCTCATAAAATCTTTTCATTGTTCAGGATCTTTACAAAGAGGTACTTCCTCTGCAATTACCAATCAGGTTGAAGAATATTTTCGCTTATCAAGAGAAATTGAAGGAGCAAGAGCACTCGCTAATTTCGCACAAACTACTGATAAAGCTGGTAGCATAGTAATCGGTAAAGTATTATGAGGATTAATGTTAGTCTTATTCTTTTATTCATGATATTTTGATAGAAGCTTTTTCTTTTCACTTATGTTCATAAACATTTCTGAATTCGATTACTTGATATTTGTCAGACTTGTATACTTTCGGTCATACTAATTGTTTTTTAATTGAAAAGTTGCGCCCATAAAGTAGGTCAGCCTATCGGAAGAACGTACAAGAATTCGAATGTTTTGCTCAAAATCGGAAGACGGAATCGTATCAAGACACCCAACCTACTGCTTGATTCAATGTGACTGGACGCACTACGTTCTGTTTCCCTCTCCCGATTTTTACAAGCATAGTTCTTGAGTACTAATTTATGTCTCCGTAAACAATATTTATCTCTGAATTCTGTTTCTGTCAAGTGTTAGGATTTTCAGACAGAAGCTCTAGCCTTTCCAAAACATTTCCCCTTTTCACTGCAACGATGTCTTTGCTCTTCAGGACAAGAGGACATGTATGACATGATCTCAAAACACCGAAAAGATGTCGTTGCCAAGGAAAAAAGATTCATGCAGTTGGAAAAGAAGCTCCTATCTGAGGGTCATAATCGTGAGGAACTTTTACGTGATGGAAAAAAGTGTATCGTTGATCACAATTTGGAACTCCTTCAGACTAGGATAGTTCATCTTTACCTCAACATCAACCAACAAAACTGTGAAATTTCCCGGCTAGCAGGTGCGTATAAGCTGATATGACATTCGTTTCAAACATTTATAGAGAATCGTTTCAATGATTTTGCATCCAAATCAAGCTTAGTTTACTCAGCCTTTCTCTTCTTTGAAGACACATCAAAAAAAAGAATAAAACTGCGCAAAGCTATGTCATCCAACAAAGTAACGTTAAAGACGACAGTTGAGAAGTATAATACTATCTTGAAACTAAACAATAGTGCTTCCGTGGAAATTAATGTTGACGATGTGATGATAGGTAAATTTTCTTGGAACGATGAGAAAGGTTAGTCTCGAGTTTTATGTTTCATGACCTAAGACCATTAAAACTTTCCTAAAATTGTACATGTCTAAACATTTCATATAATGGAAAGGCTCTCATCCCACTTTGTTTTCTTAGTTCTTGCTCTATGTACTTTAGATCTAGCCTTCACCGGTCTCAAACATTTTTATTTAGCTACACTTTCTTGAATAGATTATTATCGCTATCATTGTTTCAGCAGCTACAGGCGTTCCAGAGTGGTTGAAGAAAAGGATCGTTGACAAGTGTGTGCTCTTAGAGCGCTGTAACGAAGAACTTGTACTTTGCGCCGAGGAAATGCGTGCATTTTGCTCCTTCTACAAAGACAAAGTTCACTCCCTCGAAAAGCAAGTTGAAGATCTGAAAGAAAAAACGAGAGGTTTCTGAGACTTGAATTGTTGTTTTCTACGTAAAGATCGCACCAATAACACGTTTTATTGAATTCTAGCGAATTACTTCACAACATAGAACTCAAACTCACAGCACAGACAAATGTGCTTAATTGAGTGAATATTGTATACCATTTTATATATTAGTAATTCTTGACCGAGTCTCAATACCATATTATATATTTATTTTTCTTCATTCCCTTGGTTTTTTTAAATTAGATACAAATACTGCAGAAAGGGATGATGCCATTGATGCCATTGGAGTCGAAGCTTTAACCAATCAAGTATTGTTATCTTCTAGTGTTCTTTCATTAACTCTTCCTTTGCGTTTACATTTATTTTGATGTATTTCTGTAGCAAATTATTTATGTAGCAAGTAATACAAAATTCCTATATTCTTTATGACCTACACTGGTGATTATCTCATTCAATGCTTGTTATTGTAATTTTTCTCATTTATGAATTTGCTGTAGAACAAAAAAAGATATTGCCTGAAAGAAGCTCCCTCTGTTGGTCAACTGATGGGATTGATAGCCATGAAAACTCAAGCTGTGGCAACGTGCAAAAAAAAGATTTCTGAAGGTGTCGCGTTATTTCAAAAGGTCCTTGGCAATTTTGAGGTTCCCGAAGATGAAGACAATGAAGATAGCAACATTGACGATGAAGATGATTTTGTAGATGAGAATGCCTCAGATGATGCTGACGAAGACAGTGCAGTTGAAGATAGCATTTTGTTTTAATAGTGTTGTGTTACTAATGTTACTAAGTCATGTTTTTAAATTATCAAGCTCCATGTCAGCAAAACTGTGCTATCCTAATTATAGCAATCACTGTCTCATGCATAGAACCATTTTTTGTGCACTGTTACTTGAGTCTGAAATTTGTTTTGCCTTATCTGCAAAAGCTCACTGTTCCGTTTATTTTAGCCAACTTTTACATCTATTGCCAGACCCTTCACTTAGGTCTAGCTTATTGCCCTATTGATTTTCGAAGTGAAAAGATGCTCTGTCTCTCTAGGAAGAATATCTAAGAGGGTCATTGCATATACAGGACGGGCTTCTCATGAAAACTACTTCAATACACATAATTTCTTGAAAAAAATAGGGAAATTTTGAAAAATAACCCCAAAAAGCCCTTATCTGAGGATTGACGTGTATCTACGAAGGATATCTAAAAGGGTCATTGCATATATAGGTCATGTTTCTCATGAAAACTACTTCAATACACATAATTTCTTGAAAAATAGGAAATGTTGAAAACACCCCAAAAGCCCTTTTCTGAGGATTGACGTGTATTTACGAAGAATATCTAAGAGGGTCATTGCATATACAGGATGGGTTTCTCGTGAAAACTACTTCAATAAACATAATTTCTTGAAAAATAGGAAATATTGAAAACACCCCAAAAAGCCCTTTTCTGAGGATTGACGTGTATTTACGAAGAATATCTAAGAGGGTCATTGCATATACAGGATGGGTTTCTCGTGAAAACTACTTCAATATGCGTAATTTCTTGAAAAAATAGGGAAATATTGAAAAACACCCCAAAAAGCCCTTTTCTGAGGATTGACGTGTATTTACGAAGAATATCTAAGAGGGTCATTGCATATATAGGATGGGTTTCTCGTGAAAACTACTTCAATAAACATAATTTCTTGAAAAATAGGAAATATTGAAAACACCCCAAAAAGCCCTTTTCTGAGGATTGACGTGTATTTACGAAGAATATCTAAGAGGGTCATTGCATATACAGGACGGGTTTCTCGTGAAAACTACTTCAATAAACATAATTTCTTGAAAAATAGGAAATATTGAAAACACCCCAAAAGCCCTTTTCTGAGGATTGACGTGTATTTACGAAGAATATCTAAGAGGGTCATTGCATATACAGGATGGGTTTCTCGTGAAAACTACTTCAATAAACATAATTTCTTGAAAAATAGGAAATATTGAAAACACCCCAAAAAGCCCTTTTCTGAGGATTGACGTGTATTTACGAAGAATATCTAAGAGGGTCATTGCATATACAGGATGGGTTTCTCGTGAAAACTACTTCAATAAACATAATTTCTTGAAAAATAGGGAAATATTGAAAACACCCCAAAAAGCCCTTTTCTGAGGATTGACGTGTATTTACGAAGAATATCTAAGAGGGTCATTGCATATATAGGACGGGTTTCTCGTGAAAACTACTTCAATAAACATAATTTCTTGAAAAAAAAGGGAAATATTGAAAAACACCCCAAAAAGCCCTTTTCTGAGGATTGACGTGTATTTACGAAGAATATCTAAGAGGGTCATTGCATATACAGGACGGGTTTCTCATGAAAACTACTTCAATACACATAATTTCTTGAAAAAATAGGGAAATGTTGAAAAACACCCCAAAAAGCCCTTTTCTGAGGATTGACGTGTATTCACGAAGAATATCTAAGAGGGTCATTGCATATACAGGACGGGTTTCTCGTGAAAACTACTTCAATACACACAATTTCTTGAAAAAATAGGGAAATATTGAGAAACACCCCAAACAGCCCTTTTCTGAGGATTGACGTGTATTTACGAAGAATATCTAAGAGGGTCATTGCATATACAGGACAGGTTTCTCGTGAAAACTACTTCAATACACACAATTTCTTGAAAAAATAGGGAAATATTGAAAAACACCCCAAAAAGCCCTTTTCTAAGGATTGACGTGTAATTACGAAGGATATCTAAGAGGGTCATTGCATATACAGGACGGGTTTCTCATGAAAACTTCTGTAATACAGAGAATGTCTTGTAAATGTTGAAGATTGTCGGGAATCTTCCCCACAACAGACCCTTCTGAGAAATAACATCTATGAACGTTTTCATCTATGTTGAATCCTCATATGTGCAAGTACGGGTATTCTCTTATAGTGTCGTTAGCTACGACCCCCGAATTGGCATCCCCACCACAGCCAAAGTTTATGTTTTTCCTACACTTCAAAGCATGCTGATTACGAATACGCATGTTAAAATTGAATAAACTGGGACGGAGGACCTCTGAGCGGGTTCAGTGGCTCTTGGTAATAGAGGTCTTTCAGCGAGTTTAACGGAGCGTACTTACAGTATAGCAGTATCTGAGTGGGTTTAATGGGGTGTCTTTGCAATATAGAAGTTTCTGAGTGGAGGCACAGAAAGCGTGAAAAAGTAGATTGGTTTGCTTTTTTCATTAATCAGCAATATTATAAACTGAGAATCAAGTTAAGGCAAGCAATTTGCAAGCATGCATCATGGATCTATTGTTGGTATTGTAGGTTCCCATTGTTCTTGTGCGTACAGGGAAGGGAGGGTATGAAACCTGCAACACAATGCATACGTACTTTTTGAGTTGACATCTTGTTTTTGTAGCAAGAATGAGATGGGCCGGGCACGTTGCGAGATACAACGATAACAGATGGACGGTTCATGTGATAATTTGGTCAGTTAATACCGGTAAATGACGCCCTGGGTAGGCCGCAGACGAGATGGCGAGATAATATCGTGCGTTATGAGACAATTCAATGGCAGAGGAGTGCGCAGGATGCAAGAAGGGCGTTTTGGCAACTAGTTCACAGTTGACGGCAAAAAGTTTGCAGAGAGTTCCGGAAAGTTGGGCATATCCTAATCCTGCGATTAGTTGCCAACTAATTTCCAGTGGTCCTTAGCTCTCTCTCGAGCACCACCATTAACTGCATTTGCAGAAGAGTGCAAAGAGAGACAACAAAGACAACTGTTGTTTAGTTTCTTAATTTTTTGCTAAAACATTTCATATTCGTTATAACTCAAACTAAGAAGCCTAAGATAGTAGATTCCAAATTGCATAGGTCTTTAAGAATTAGAAAGTAACTAAGCAGTAAGTACGTGTGAATGCAAACAAGTAAAATTCCTTTAAATTTAGCAAATTAAATCGTTTTGCAAGAGTTCATTGAGCATGGAGTTGTGTCATTGAGTCAAATCGAGTGACCATTTCTGGCAGGTTAGAATTCAATGTGTGGTTGGTACCCTTGGCTTCAATAACATCGTAACGATTCTATATCATTATGATCTTATTGAGACCAGGTTTTCCCTACAATTATCGCGCCAACATGAGAATTTATGGCCGCAAATTAACATGGTAATCGTCAAGTCATCTGGGAGGCATCATGGAGTTGTGATCACAAAATCCTGAAAATACGAATCAAACTTTCACGACTTCCATACGATTATTACTATCATTACATACTGCATATACATTACATTGCCAATGGTCTATGGTCCTTTACAATACGGTTACAGTATGTCACTAGACGTAGGAGATACACTCAAGATTAAAGAATGTAATCCAGCTCCAAAAGTGATTGGTACATTTTTGGGACAATGAATTTCATTGACCACTGCCCATAAAAAAGTACTTGGATAATTGCAGCACAAAGGCAATAATCCATTTGACGGCAGTAATTCTTGTATCAAGTATGACAAACTCCAAAACGTTCCATGAAATTACAGCTAAAGTAAACTGTTACAGCTACGAAGGAAGCATTCATTATAAAATAACTGCGTTATGAACGAACTAGAACGGATGAATGAGTTTAAATAGAAGGTAAAAAAAATCACTGGACAATTATGAACAATTACAACTACAGCTTAGGTTTGAAGCCAAAGGCAACATATAAAGCGTAATGCTAGGAGCACACGAGAGCACTTTGCTGAAGCGTGTGCGGTCGACTTTTCGTAAAGAAGTTATATCATTCGTGGCAAAAAGCAAAATATCCAACATGTTCGATATCTTTTGTCATTCGTGGCACCTTGCTTACTGTGTGCGATGGAAGAAGCTATTTGCTTACGATCTTGTAACATGCCGATTCGCTTCTTCGCCTAAAGACAACGCACAAATCGCTTGAGAAATGGCGTTTTCTCAAAGTCATTTTCTAGAGTTTGACGGAAATTTGATTCGCTGAAGATGACGCTTCTATTTCTTAAGTATTCATAATTCTAAAATTTTAAAGTAATGTTACGAACTTGAGCAATTCAGCTTCACTTCATAAATCTCTGACTAATTTTGCCAAAGCTAAATAATAAAAACCATACATTTTCTACCACAACATGTATACTTCTGCATTATGGCGCAAAATCGACTCCACAAAATTTTCAACTTAACTAATCATCTTGATTTGACAGGTTTAGAAAAAGCCATTCACGATATTTTCTTGTACATCGTAAGGAAAAACTTTCTCTGGTCGTTTACAGTAAGCAAAGTGCAACAAATGACAAACAATTTCAAACATGTTGGACATTTTACTTTTTGCCACGAATGGCAAATTTCCTACGCAAAGTCCGCCGCACACGAGAGAACTTACTTAAGCAAAGTACCACGAAGTGCTCTCGTCTGCACCTGGCATAACAACGTTACAATAACGTTAAGGCAAGAATCTAGGGTTTCGAAGGTAAGGCCTTCAACACAAATATTTTTCGGCCATTGACAACCAAACATTGAATATTGGAGCTGCTAACAGTTAGAGAGTCGGATGATGTTGGAATAGATTGAGATGTTGAGGCAAAGGAAGAAACAGAAGGGCAAGGAGGTTCTGACATGGAAGATGATGTTGTCTTAGAAGATACAGCCGGCTGAGGAAGTTTTGACGTGCTTTGGTTTTCTCCAGGAACAGCAACGTCTTTGGTGGGAACAGAGGGTCTTCTTCCATGTACAAACTGATACATCGACGATGAGTCAGAAGAAGATAGAATCTGAAAAGAGGTCTGGCAAGATTCAGATGGTTTCGACATAGCACTTGAAACAGAAATTGTGGTTGCTGGCATTGAGTTGGAACTAGGGACGGAAGAATCGGTGACCACAGAATCGGTGATTGGAGAATCTGAGACATCGGTAACAGGTTCAGGATCAGTAGAGCTTGAGGGACGAGCACTTGCATGATCAATGTTAGGCTCAGGCATAGGCTCAGCTACAGCTTCATTCTCTTGTGTCTTTCGAGGATCTTTACAATCTTCACCTGAAAAATACTCGCATAAGATGTCTTATATAGTGCTTCAATAATCTGAATATACTTTAATTTCATTACTTGCACAATTTACTTCACGAAAAAACATTGGAATAATCTCTCACTCTGCAAAAGGCTCAAAAGCTCAACTAGTGGTAAACTTTAGAAGTTGGCCTTTCGAACTCTAGGTCATCAATTTTGAACAGAACTCTTATGAAGGAGAGTAAACTATCGCATACAAAAACAGACTTTCTCGAAATTGCAACCAGACAGCAAAGCATCAATGATAATTAGCACTTGAGAGTGTCCAATATTACCTTCCATAAATCTCTTCATTGCAGTGGTAAATTTGTCTTTTATGGCATTCAGAAGCTTGTCTCCTTTACCGCGTGTTGCATATGAATGAGAGAATACTCGTTTCCTGTTATCATTTCCCTCAACCTCGTGAAACAGAAACGTTACTGCTGTCCAACCCTTTTTTGTAGATAGCTGATCCATCTAAGATGAAGACAAATTACATAATTTGTTAGGTATAACATTATATTTAATGAGTACAAATATACGGACAGTCTACAATCAATTAAAAACCCTTAGAAGTTCTGTAAATGATCTCTTAAACTTCAGATATTTCAGAAACAGCAGACGTATTCATCATTTTTGGGTTCAGGCAATAAAATTTTTAATCATTGGTAAAAGCGATTATTCAGATTTAATCAGAGATTTCGAGGCTAAAACATAGTTTCCATCGTTATATTCACTCGTAGTATTCCCTCGTTTCACATATAGTGTACTGTTTCACAAATAATATGACCTTTTAGTTGAACTACCAAATTATCTTTGCTTCAAACGTTTTTGTTCCATAAACATTTGCAAGTTTAAACTTACAGAAACAGGCAACTACTCAAATATTTTTCCAACACAGAGTCCAACAATGTTGCATTTAATGGTACTTGGATGGTATTAAGCTGTGTTTACATCATCATACGATGAGTTATTCTCTCTATATGGAGATTAGCTGAAGAGTGCACAGCATGGGGCTGGCGTAACATTTACTTATATACAATTCTCATGACATGCAACCTTTGCAATGAATTCATAACTAATATACAGTGTTGTACAGCAAAGCGTGGACTTGGTACTACACCAATTGTATTTCTTAATTAACAGTACACTTTATGTGGCTGTTAATTTTTGTTACAATATCAACATTTCCAGCTGCAAGGTGTGTTGGATTTCAAGGATTGCATTGAGTCCATGGAGTATAGACACATAGGAACATAGATAGTGATGGTTGATGACAAGCCAAGAGATACTGTTGAGTCACGGAAATCAAAGGACCACTTACCCTGTCAAACAATTTCTCTTTAATGTAAGAGTCTTTCATATTCTCAGCATGATCTGCAATTTTTTGCCAATTTTTTACTTTTTCTGGGAAAGGTTTGTCACATGATTTGCACTTTTTGGCACGTAGACCATTGCCAATATCACAGCTGCTACACAACTTCAAACCATCTCTCTAAAGATAATTATTTATTATATTGCAAGAACTAGACTTATTCTAAGTGATTATATTTATACTCAACATTATAAGGTGTTGCATGATACAACAAAACTCTCCATTGCATAGAATAAGAATACATACATACCTTTGTTCTTTTAGCCTGAGGGACTCCTAAATCTGAAATAATATAAGACCAATGGCATAAAAGTAAATAACTGCAAAATCACAGTCAGAAATCACACTCAATAGTGGCAAATTTTCAGCTATCTATCTAGTAGATAAAATACTTCTATAAAATATCAAGATTCCAAGTTTAATACAAAATGGCTCCACATGCCCTTCTGCAAGCCTTTGCTTTGCAAAAACTGCAATGGTTGAAGCTAACCAATAACTCCATGGTAGCAGTTTGTCAAACCACAATAACATCAAGGATTGTTGACTTACACAACAGTACCAATAGTTTTGTTAAAAGATTATTTGCTGGACACAGGACAATTAACCAAAATTTGGTCTTCAAAAGGGTGAATGTTACTGTTAGAGTAAAGGTTTAGGGATATGGTTAGTGTCAGGATTTCTGTTTTTACTTTGTGGGTAGTGTTTGGTGTGTTTCTCTGTGCTGATCACCTGCAAAACTCAAATCATGCATTGGGTATATAATGAAATGAATTTGGGTGCACATTTTTTTCTAAGATTTTGATGCAGTGTTATCTTCCTTCAATGCTCAATTCTGTATACTGTATTCTGTTTTCTTCTATGGATATTTCAATTTGGCACTTGAGTCTGAGAATTATTTATGCTTTAAGCTTACATCCCAGGGGGGTACATGTATTAGATGGACGGGGATGTGCCACCCACCTACTTATACTAGACCTACACAGAAACAGACCATATTTTATGACTAAAAATGATAAGTGAAATACATGGGTAAAAGACTTTCTTGGCCTTATCATTGCTTGAAATTGTACTACAAAATATCTTTGATGCAATTTTAACACTTTTCTGACCAAAATAAAATTTTATGCAACTGGGGTAATAATAATAAAAAGGGCATTTGGTCTGTTGTAGTCAGTATAAATTTATAATATATAATTAATACCGGCCTGGCAATAATGTCTGGGTTTTTCGACCTTTTTTCTAAGACAAGTCTAAAAATAAATTGCATACCTATATTTTCACTTCACGCGAAAACAATCACGAAGCGCTCATTGGAGAAAAATTTTTCGGAAACTAAAACTAATAAACTAAAACAAAAGGTGATACCGTGGATCGATCCAGCGACCATATAGTTCGCGTCACGCGTACTAACCTACTGAGCTACTGTAGTGCTGGGAAAACTCGGTGATTTTCTTGATGTGATGAACAGAATATATAGGTGGATCGTTCGGTCATTAATATCTCGGATCTTAATTTCTTGGATCTTAATATCTCGGATCTTAATTTCTTGGATCTTAATTTCTCGGATCTTAATTTCTCGGATCTTAATTTCTCGGATCTTAATATCTCGGATCTTAATATCTCGGATCTTAATATCTCGGATCTTAATTTCTCGGATCTTAATTTCTCGGATCTTAATATCTCGGATCTTAATTTCTCGGATCTTGGATCTTGAATCTTGGATCTTGAATCTTAAATTATACCATCCCTATTTTCACCTAGTTCATTTCCAGTTTCAGTTGGTCGATCCATTATTAATAATCTATGAATCACGTTTAGTCTATATCTCAGGACGAAGAATTTCAAGAAACAGGGCGAAATCGCACTTCCCGCCAATTTGGACAAAATACATTCTTTCCTACTGATCCCCTGTGTTAAGAAACGTCACCATTCTAGTGACACCCAGATATACACAGAATGCATAATTCTACAGAAAAATGGTTATATGTATAGTGTATGTAAGTATGGAGAGAGCATGTTGGAACAACAGCCAATCAAATCTTAAAGAGACACAGTGATCATGTATTTAGAAGAGAGCCAGGTGTGGCCAGGCCACCACTCAGCATCAAGCATCAAGTAAACAGAGTCAGTGAGGTCTGAGGTGTGGTGTGCAGCATTTGGGCAAGCAGAATGGTTTGAACTGTTACTCTCCACTCCAATGTAACACAGGTGACTGATGTGGCACCTGTTTCCTGCTGGACATTCTCAAGACACTTCTCCCAAGGCACTGAAGGTCAATCTTCCACTGAAGGTCAATCAAGGCACTCAAGGTTAACTTTCCATTGATACAAAGGAAAGTTTGAAAGTTATACCTGATGATTCCATGAATATAATTAGTGTGGTTCATACCTATTACAATGATGAATACAACTCACTTGTACGAGACAGCAAGGTTGAAGAGATGTCTCAATGAATGCATCAACTACCTGAACACAAGTTACCCCAGAGAAGCCAGCCACTACCCTGCTGAAGCTCAACAACAATCAGAGAACCCATTGCCCAGTAAAGCAGCTGTACTTATTCCCTTCATAATTGAAGATGGTGTCTTCAAAATCTTATATACCTTAAGAAACCCTGAGATTGCAATGTACCCTGGAGAGATCTCATTTCCTGGCGGCAAAGCAGCTAAGGATGATTCCAGCATTGTTGACACAGCATTAAGAGAAATGGAAGAAGAAATTGGGTTGTCACATGACTGCATGGAAATTATTGGTCTGGTTGATACCATGAAAACCCTAAAAAGGGGTCGCTATTACACTGAAGTCCCAAAGGAAATGTATCAGGTTTCCTGTGTTATTGGCTTGGTGAAAGGAAAATTCAGTTTAGAACAACTGAAAGTCAACACAGATGAAGTAATTGCTGTTTTTACTTGCCCAGTACAAGATCTCCTTCAAAATGTTGGCCATATTGAGTTCAATAATATTTTTGTACCGAAATGCAATGTTAGTATTCATGAAAAGGAGTATTATATATATGGTTTCACATATCAATTATCTCTGCTATTTTGCCAGATTTTCAACATGTTCCCAGCAGAGAAGAAAAAAGTATTTATTGAGACAATCAGCAAATCAGATGACTTATTATCTCCTAAGATGCAAGATATATTCCATTACTGTATTGAGAAAGGATCAATGAAACAAGCTATTGCAAATTCAAATTTGTAATTTCATCAAGCCAAAAATTTAGAAGAATCTCAAACAATATTCTCAAAATCTTAAATTTGTAATTTGAGCAAGCCAAAAATTTAGAAGAATTGCAAACAATATTATTTAGATTCATGAAGCTCTATACAAGCTGCTGGTTAGAAAGTGCCATATTCACATTCATGGGGTAAATTTCCAAAAGTGATTAGAGATACATCATCATGCTCAGTCCACACTTTCAAAACATTGTAATATGTTTCTTTGTGGAGTTTCGTATAAAGCAGTCTGGCTACCAATAATGCTTTAGAAGAGCAGTATTGGTAAATGCAGCAAATGGCCTGTTAGATATTATTAGTGCTGAAGGAGGAGGGCTTGTAGTAACTAGTCACCATGATGCCAAATGCATCAAAAGAAATAAAAAAATCACAAGTAAGTAAGCTACACAATACTGATGCTTGATACTTTAGAAACTGTGGGCATCTCTCTCTAGTCAAAGTAACCAATCACAGAGCCAGTTAGATTCAGTTCACATCTACTGCAATATTAGGTACATCATTATTGCTACCATTTATCAACCTAAAATTGAAGGCACTGTGGCATTCTGATCTAGCAAGCTGAACTGATTTGGCAAATAGATTAGGCGAGGGTACTTGGTTATCATACCAAATCAGACAACATTGCTCTGGTAAGCTCATTCCTAAGGTTTGGATTTCATATAAGAGATATTATCCTTAACTAAATTCTGAATACAGTATGCTCCATGCATTTGCTTGTTAGGGGCTTGTTGATAAATTTTTCCACAGTGTAGATAGGATTCCAATTGAACTGCATGGCCAGAGAGCTATATAGAGCTCATTGAAGTGGCATACTACAATAGATGGAATTTGAACCTGAACTGAATGGCTAGAGCGTGTTTTTGATATGCATGTGTCAAACTAATGCTGACTACTGTGGTGAATGATAAGTTATCAAAGAGAATTACAGATGCACATTAGGCAGAATAACAAAACAGATAGGTTTGGTAGCATACATATAGATAACTTACAATTACATTGCTTAATTACACAATACCTTTTTAAATTTCAAAACACAACAGATTTCTAAACGGACTTCTTTATAAAACTATCAACAGCCATTTTTACAAACTCATCCAGGCTCATGACAG
>JACTAT010000368.1:861725-891069 GCA_014526335.1 Chrysaora quinquecirrha | reverse complement strand
TTGATTTCTTCCATATTCTACTATTCTAACGACAGGTTTAAACCAAGCTACAGAAAAATCTTCAACAAATGTAAGTTAGACTTCTAAGGAATCGAATGCAATGACATAAGCAAAGCCTCACAAATGCTACCTACCAATGATTCCCTCTTGCACTGATAAGCAGTTTGTACTGTAGAGGCATTCAAATGATACCAAGTGGAAGCACCGGTTCAAGGTATTGCATGTTCCAAGTATCTTGATATATCTAAAAAATCAACAAACTGCGTTATCAACAAACATTAAGTTAAATTATTGCTTCCTGTTGGCAGTTCATTGACTTTACATTCTATGGAACCCATGCTTTGGTTTTTATATTATCTAATTATGCATAAGGGAAGGTTACTACTACCACCATGCTACATCGCTATATACTTACAAACATAATTTGACAACTCTGTCAAGACTATAATGTTTTCAATTAAAAATTTGAAACAACAGCTTACTTTGTAACAATTGGCTCAAAACTGACAGTCTGTGAAGACCTGCATAAATACTTTGAGTAATCCACTACACAAATCCAGTCTTGGTTATTCATCGAGTGCTCAATCTTATACGAATATGACCTTGTATCTAGGTCCCATAACAGCAGTTTCACTGTATTGATTATACTTGGTCTTCCAAGCTCAACAATGATTCCATCAACCCCTTCTTGTATCACATGTCTAGTATAACCTTTTTCTAAGTCATAAACAGATGAAGATTCTAGTAGATTTTCTTTCATTTCTCCTGTCAAGACCTCTGCTCCATAACAATGCTGAACCAGGTTTTCATCCTCAACTGTAAAAAGAATAATTGATCAGTTGCAAGCCATAGCAGAAATATCTTTCGGCATAGTTAAAAGCTTTTTTGTCTGATACTCGTCAGAGTATAAATGTTAGGAATGGATCGAAACAATTGAATAAGGCAGAGTTTAAACTCATATGGGGATCAAAGTGCATTTTGTCAAATCAGTACTAAGGGCTGGATGCACTAGTAATGTTCCACCCACCACCAGCACCTCCAATCTCATCTGTTGATAAAGGTGATGGTGGAATGGTGCATTTAGTGCCAGTCGCTAGGCTGTCCTTAGTAGGTTGACTTATCAAGACCTTGACCCTGGCTGTGACACTACTGTAACTGGGCCCGAACCCCAACTTTGCTGAGCTTCTGACACCAAATGCCAGCTGGATGGGTCACCACCCAACAGCACCTCCAACTTTTCAATTTTGGTCCACTTTTCTTACCTGTGTATCATTCAATGTATCATTCATTGATCTTACCTAGAAATCCTCTTGAGGGCATATCACTGATGTTGCATTCGGTTTTTGCCTGTACAGCATCCAAAATTTTATCTGAAGAATACAACTTAGAATCTCTAACAACATGAAGTAGATCACTGATATCGATCAGAGACAGCCTCACTGAATCCAGCAGTTCCGTTATATCATCTGACCCATTTTCTTTCACCCAGTTAGTAACCCCTTTAAAAATTAGGATTTCTGGTGCACAGAATGATTTTCTTGACGTAAGTGACAGAGCAGCGTTCTTGGACAGTCTTGCAAAACCGTCTGTAAGAACAATATCAGGTGCATTGTGATCCATAAATGTCGCACATGCATTTTCCAGATATGTAATACCAAACAGCATTGAGACATCATATATATCAGTGACATTGTTGATTCCAATGATATCTTTGAGGAAGCCTGTTATCGCACTCTCAAGAGCAAGTAGGCTGTACCTGTTGGCAAGTATTAGGAGATCAATTACGTCTTTTTCATCTAAAATTTTCAAAGATATGGTTCCAGTGTAGATGTATCTCAAAAGATATTTGAATGGTTTAGCAGGAGTGTCATGCAATTCAATCTCATCGCGATTCGTTGCTTCTTTCATCCCGCCATAGAGAAGAGCTCTAAAATACTCGCATCTCGCAGACAAAATCAGTCTATGGGCATAAAATTCCTGACCTTCAACAATAAAAGTAACATCAGATTGCTCTTGGGTTCTTAAAAGATTCCCGTACTGTGAAGAGAGCATTTGCAAATGATCAACGTCGCCATTTTCGAATGACGGCAAACGGCCTAAGCTTCTGCCATCTGCTTTCCTCAGATTAGGTCGCCGTGAAACAGAGCAGAATCCACGAAGTTCTTTACTGTCTGACATCTTCAGAGCATCTTGGTACAGGCAATATAAATTTCAGCCAGATTGATGAGAGAAATCCTCGTCGTTTACTTGCAAAAAATAAATAGACCAGCGCCATGAACTTGGAAGCCCATGATCACTTGCACTTTACTATCGTTCAAAAATCCAGCGAATAACGAGTTGTGCTCTACGAGCTGTTGTTGTTGTTGATAGTCGCTCTGATCCCCCCATGGGGTTGGAGAGATGACGCGATTGATACAGCGCTCGACGCGATAAAATAACAAGGTTGTCGGTGCGAAAGGGGAGCCAAGCGAAAGGGGAGCCAAGCGATTGGTGCAATCTTCTTCAGGGAATTTCACCAGAGGTGCAAGTGAAATAGGGGTGAATTAACGGTGAAATAACAAGAACATGAAAATGAAAATGAAAGTTATATGCTTGAAGAATAAATCAAAACTATTATCTTTAAAGTTATTTGCTGCAATTTGATTTATGATAATTCCAGTAAAGATACAGAGTTGCTTTTCCACAAGGAGTCAAATCACCAAGTTTGTCTTTTAGTTGTTCAGTAGAGAAATTCATCAGATCCTAAAGGCAAATGAAAATAGTAATGAAATTATGGATAAACCAACCATTGGGACAAAATTAAAAATTGTATCGTATTTACTTGACAAGCAATGGGCAGCCAATGTTTTGCGACGTGGCCAACATGTGAAACATTTCGCTTTACCTGCCAGCAAATTTTGCCGTTTGACCCACAATGTTTGATCGTTTGGTCAGAGCCTTGCGACTTCTATCGCGACAAAAAGAAAATATAAGTTGCCACAGAGTAAAGCATATTCAGTTTACCTGTTTCTTTATGAAAAATATGCCACTGCTTTCGTATGCTTCTGGGCCTCCTTCATTATAAAGTTGTTCAATCTGACTTTTAGTTAAATCACAACTGAAAATGAATGAAAATAAAACACGACTTTTCACAATTGAAACGTTGATGATAAGCAAATCTTGATGTGAGGAAAAGACGGTTTAAAGATCCCAAATCAATTGAGAGAATTCGTTAAAGAACTGTATTCAACGAGGAACGAGGGCAAAAGCAGGAAGAAAGTTAGTGGCGGTAGAATAAAAATTCAATCAGTGCTGTAGCAGCACATTCAGTGGGAGTATCCCTGGGTGGGGTACTTTTCTTTTAGATGGACAGGGATGTGCCGCCAAGATTCTACAGACCCATCAACGTTTAGGTAAAAGCAAGCGGAATATGAGAGTAATAAGACTTTCAAGGCCTTCTTAGAACGTGAAAATGAAAATGCACAACAAACATCTCAGACGCTAAATTATCATTATTTATTTGGTCTCAAATAAAGTGAACTGATTTAGTTTTCTTCAATTTCCCACCCTCTAATATGGTGTTTTGGTTAAAATAATACCCATGTTAAGAGGATTTCAGAGCCAAAAACCCGCTCATATCGGCGGCACATACCCATATCCAGGAGCGTTTCTATGGGAGCAGGCTATGCGAGCAGAGGTTTATAGAGGAAAAGCTTGAATTATGACCAGAAACATGAAACGAGAACCGTTTTTATCTGCTCTGACATTTCATAACTTACTTTATTAGAAAGGAGGCATGTGGTTTCCTCCATTGGTACTATTTCTAAGAAAGCCAAGCAGCAATGGCCACCGCAACGATGATTCTGGAATATTTATCTATGATCAAAATAGAATGAAAAATGCAGAAGAACATGAAAAATGTAGAAATTTGTAAAAAATATTTTTGCATAAATGAATGACATTGATTGGGAGGGTTTTCGAAGTCATTGGCATTTGCTGCAGAGCAGGGAATTTTCAGAAAATCTGTTGTGCCGTAATGAAGTATGGAATGATAGTTCTTTCTTAACAGAACAATGAATGTTTCTGTTTCCTCTCCTGCATAATGCAGATTTTCCCAAAATTGGTTCACAGAATATGGAATTTTTTACGTTTTTGTGGAGTCCTTGGTTGAATCCAGAATGTTGGATCTCTGCATCCCTCATAGCCCTCTCAGTGATTAAGGTGGGGGTGCTGCAGTGCTGCAAGAACCCCTGACCTGCATTAACAAATAAAGATTGCTTGCTTGCTTGCAAGATCACACCATCCCAACATCTATGCTTTCAAGTGATTAGCTCTAAAACAGATACCTCATCCCTGACTTCTCTGACCATTGAATAAAATATTTCATATAGAACATCTTTGCCATTAGCTGTTTTCAAATCTATTTTTTCTACTCCAGTTCTTTTTGCCATTTCCTGGAAGAGATTATGCAAATAAGCTATGAGATAATGGGTAAATCAATGGGCCCGGGGGGGGGGGGGGGGGGTACTTTCATTGTTCAATATACTAGACGTGCCGCCCAAATGGGTAACTTTTTCAGTGCCAATTTCCCTACATATGGGTTGGTTTTTCGTAAAGAATCTCTACACATGGGTAGCAAAATATATATAACACTTTAGACATGCATTAACATTTGAGATATTGGTACAAATTGGTAAAAAAAATTTCTATACATGGGTACCACGACAAACAGAATTTATTGGTAGACATGGGTGGGTTTGGAAAAACTGGGCGGCACGTCTAGTCTCTTGAACAATGAAGTACCCCCCCCCCCAGGTCAATGGGTATCAGCTTGGGAAGCTAATTATATGATCACAGAATCCTTGAATAGCAAGAACTGGAAAGAACAATTGCTTACTGCTGGCTCTGCATGACCTCCTGGAAAATCATTCATTCCTTTTCCCTCCGCAACTCCATGACTTCTCTTAACAAGTAAAAGGTACTCATCACTTGTCATAACTATACCACCTACACCAAGAGCATCAGACAAGCAAGCCTGCTTATCAGCAAAATTATTTACCCCATAATCAATAAACTTATCAAGACTAGGGCTCATATTTGTCCCAATATACTCTTTATAACAAGTCAACCCAACATGGATATTAACATTATTCTTGGGGGTTACTTCAATGGAATTAATTCTAAATTTTTCAGCATTATACAGGATTTCAATTTCCTTTGAAAACTTTGTCCAATTTTCTTCAATAAGATAATCTAAATCTGGAGCTGGTTTTCGGTTATAAGCATCTGAGCAAGTAGCTTTTAGATTTTTCATATCACATCCGCCAGTTTCATTGCTGTAAAGAATCAAACAATCATGATCTTTGCAAAAGTCATCCATGGTGTTTATCTGGCATGTTTTGGCAATGTGGTGGCTTCCTTCCTGTTCCACGAATTTCAATGACGAGCGAATTTTTCCTCGGTTTGGGATCGAGGCTCACAGCTTAAAGAATCAGAAAAGGAAACTTCTTTTTTTCTTGCAGTGCAAAATGGCTGGACTCAGCGAGTTCGCTACGAGGGTGAAAATACTTTTTATTGTGGGTTTCTTCTTCCTGAAGACCGTAAGTGAGATTCATATTTGATAAAAAAGTAAATTCTCAATGTGCAGTTTTAATTTGACAGCCCCTGGGGCTTTTGGAATTGCTTCAAAGCTCAGTATGCAGGACCCTTTAGTTACTAAAGGCCGAAAAAGGCCGTGGTGATCATATGCCGCCTGTGAGAGGTCAATGTCAGTGTGGTTTTGTGTGCCAAAAAAATTTTACATGACGTTTGATTGCTTCTTTCTTAGGTTTTTGCAGATTATGATGCATATTGTTATAGCTTTGAGTAAGTATGAAAATAGTACTTTGTAAAATTATTTTTTGCAAAGTGAAATGAATAGATCATTTCAGTATGACGTCACACAGCATTATAATTTTTCGAAATCACATGATATCTAGTTTTCGATATGAAAATCTTATAAAGCAGCCAAAACTTAGTTTAGGTACAAAGTTTCACTGTCCTAGCACTTGTGTTCTCAATTTTATGAACATTCATAGTTCCGGATGAAATCATAAACTTTGGACGCTCCTAGAATTGATAATAAACACGCTGAGATAGTAAAACTTTGCACCTAGACTAATTTTTGGGTGCTTTGTTTGTACCATTTTTGCATCGAAAGATTGATATCTTGCAATTTCGAAAAAATTAAATTCTACCGAAATGATCTATAACTACTTGGTACCTGGTTGGAAAACATGTTTCACTCGCAGCAAAGATTTCAAAAAAGTTTTTGAACTTGCATCCTCGAAATTGAAGTCTCGCACATGTAACAATAGGTTGTCATTGTTGGCGGCTTTTCACTTGCACCTCATGCCCCAGTTTTTGAGGTTTCTCCCAGCTCCAAACTTTCACTTGCTCACACTGAGGTGTCGGCAAAAATGAGCATGTTTCCCAACCTGGAATTGGTAGGTTACTTTTTTCTAGCATATCTTCCCATTTTGATATCTACAATCACAGCCATATATTTGTCACAAACGAGTTTCTTTGTGATCAGAAATACTGCCTCCCCTGTTAATGTGGTTTCTGCTTTCTTGCAAGTCGGCCCATGGCCAGGTCCACTCACACACAACCAAGTCCACCCACGCATATGGAAAAGTCAGTAAGGCATTTGCACACCCAATTCAATCATAAAAGATGAGCACGCTTCCAAAAATGACAATTATTGTGTTGTATCTTTTAAACTGTATTCTGGCCATTCAAGACATTGTATGATGGTGTCACTGAAGACAAAAAATGGCTGTTGAAGTTCCTGCCATTCTTTAACAATAACAAACTGCTACCCTAGGTGCACTGGAATTGAGTATTGCTGTGGTTATCACTATTGCTGTACAGATTACACACAGATTTGGTATGTCTGGTAAGTGAAGCTTTCTTTATTCTTAATATCAGTCAAAATTTTACTTAATATGGATATATGCTGTTTGCTTATTAGAAAATCCGTCTCAAAGAGGAGCAATTATTTGAAAAGTTATAAATACACTAAGGTCCTGATGAAAACTAAGTTCTGCAGGAGTTTCTTAGGTAGCTTTGTTGTCTACAGTAAGAGTTCAGTTGTCTTAAATGTCGCATCCCGATTGCAATGTTGCTCTTTCTCAGAGATTCATGTGCTATGCATGTGAGTCTTTGGGAGTCAGTTAAGCAAATGGCATTTGCTTTAGCTAGTGCTTGGCTAATCGACTATTTTGAAAGGACTATAGATCACTTCGGTAGAAAAAAACTTTTTCGAAATAGCAAAATATCAATTTTTTGGTGCGAAAATCATATAAAGCACCCATAAATTAGACTAGGTGCAAAGTTTTACTATCTCAGCCACTTGTATAATCGATTTTACGAGCGTCAAGGTTCACGATTTTTTGCGGTCAAAGCCTTTATGAAATCAGGAACTTTGAATGCTCATAAAATTAAGAACACAAGTGCTAGGGCAGTGAAACTTTGTACCATACAAAGTTTTGGATGCTTTATAAGATTTTCGCAGATATTATAAGAACTCGATATATTGTGGTTTCAAAAAGTTTTAATGATGTCGGCCGTCTACCAAAGTGATATGTGCGTAGATAAACAACATATATCCTTTAACTTGGAGCATTTGCCTTATATGATTTTTTTTCGTGATTTTTACTATCCGCTATTGCTTTGTTCCTTGTTGATCCTTCAACTTAACCGAGTAGAGTATTTCTCTCGCCGGTTTCATTTTTTTTGTCTAGATTTCAGAAAATATATCAATATGAAATGGCCTCAAGCTATTCCGTTACGCTTCTGTGACATGTCCTTTATTCCCTTTGTATTTTACATGTTGTACTCCTTCTTTCAGGTTGCTTATTATTCTCTTCGTCTGCTTCATTATAAGTTTGATTACCTGCTGTTGCATAAGAAGACGTAATGCGGGAGTTGTAATACGAGGTCAAGTCGTAACACAGAATCCGAATACAACATACACAACGACAACTATTCGTGCACCGGAACCACAACAACCAATCTTCTACGGAGCAGCGCCACCCACCTACGGAGCCACAACAGGGTATCAACCACAATATCAACCATACGCTGGTGCCCCACCAGCTTATCAAGCTCAACAAGCAAAGGGACCAAGCGCCCCGCTATATAACCCTTAAATTCAAATGTACTTGTATTATCGTTAAACTTTATTTCATTTAGATGCACTGTTTCACTGTTAGTTTGTTTCTACATAATGAAACATGGCTCTGGCTAATGCCAACACGAACATTGCAATAATAATGGCTGGTCTGTTAAATTTGATTTTAAGTGAAGTCGATTCGAGTCGTCATAACTAATGATTATTTTCTTTTTTGTAGATTGTAGATTAAATATATTGTATATTCTTTATAATATGAGTGAAAATTACATCAAAACGCAACGCAGTTAGTTTTCTTTTTATTTTAAATAGACGGTGTGGTGGTGGTGTGGGATGTGGCTCGCGAAATCGCTGTGTTAAATAGAAGAGACCTTTCGGTAACTCTCAGGGTAGATAGACAGGGAATTTTCGGCAACATTCTAGCAAACTGGGTAACCGAAATTTATTAAGTAGTTTTGGACTCTTTGGTGGTCCTTTTAAGACTTGGGAACATTCTGGTAAATCAATGGTTAATGACATGGCCGGAAAGAACATCTCAACTGGAGCAAAAAATTATAAAACACCAATTCGGCTTAATACTCAGAAGTTATTAAGATTCGAAATTTGTGTGACGTCATCAAAACGCTGATTGTTCTTAATTTGTAAATGTCGTGTCTATGCTTAAAGCTAAAAAAGTTTATGTACGAGAAGCTGTACTTCTGCCCAGGGTGGTTCTTTCCTTTAGTCTTTTCTGGACGCGGTCTGCAGTTCTTGTCTTTTCGTTTCCTTTTTGTCCTCAATTTCTCAGAAAAACTAAATGATTTTTAGCATTCCTTTATTCGACATCCGAATGTTTTGTTTCGGCTTGGGTATAAAAGATTCATTATTTTGATTATATTGTAAGTTCCATAATGTTTTAATTATTTTATCGCTTTGTTGCCTTTGGTGACAAAACTCACAAAGGTGACGCCCACAATGACGTCATGCGCAATCACGCAAAATCGAATTTGCGAGTGCGGCTTCCCTCTTTTGGCGGAGTGACAGATACGAGCAGGCAAGGAAATACAAACTTCCTGGCTCAAAATCTCTCATACAGAATAAGAGGAAATGTTCGACATGTTAAAACATCTCGCAGACCCGCATTATGTTTTGAAATTTCAAAATCTTTGTGGGCTGAAGCGAGGAAACTCATCAGTCAGTCTGAAAGAGGCTTATTTGGCTGCTGCTGCCACTCCTCCAAAGCAAGACCAAGAAGGCCTAACGCGACGAGATGTGAAAAGCTTACAGAGTCAATCTATGTATGAACAGAAGGAGAAATACCAGAGCAGCAGTATTTATAGCGACGATTCACTTACAAGAGAGTCATTTTCAAGTGAACCCGAAGGAGAGCTTCTCTACAACCGGTATATCCATTCATTGTACTTCTTTGGATCTGGCCTTGGTGACGAAATCTTTTATCTCACATTCTTCCCTCTGCTCTTCTGGAACTGGGATGAGTACATCATGCGACGGTTGGTTGTCCTCTGGGTTTTTGGCATGTACATAGGACAAGGACTCAAAGATGTTCTAAGATGGCCTCGTCCTCCATCACCGCCTGTGATAGTTGTAGAAAAGAAATATGAGAGTGAATATGGAATGCCATCTACTCATGCTATTGTTGGTTCAATTGTGCCCTTCTCATTGGTATTTTTCAGTTATGGCAGATATGAGGTATATTCTAGGCTATGATTGTTTTTTGCGGTTCTGCAAGTTGAGCAGTGGAGATGGCCAAGTCTGCAGAGTAGTATACACCTTACCTTGTGCCAAAGAATTTACTGTTGCAGGTTCATAAAACTGATTTCAACAAACAGTAAATTTGTCAGTGTGTCACATGATTTCTACAAAAATTAGTTCATGGTGCACCACATGCATACCCTGCAGACTAGGAGATAAGTGGAACAGTTCTGATAGATGTTTGGCCAAATCGCGGGGATGATTTCAATAAAGAAAATTCTCTGAACCGAATGTTGTGAAAAATTATATGCAAATCTTCCTCTACACTAGAAAATTCCTAAAATATCCATCCAAATTAAGTGTGAAAGCAGATTAAACCAAGCCACCTTTTTTAGCCCAACCTTTTTTGGCAATTCTTGCAACCTTTCTCAAAGACCCATCTGCAAACTAATGACATAACTATTATATTGTACCTATGCAAAAATAGATGTACTTCAAATTTAATAGCCTTTATTGTTTGGGATCACTCTTTCTGCACTTGAGATCTCTCTGAAAAGCCCTACCATTGGGTCCCTCACCCTAATAGCAAACAAGCATGCATATGTATTGGGTTGGTAGCACAGGAAGATAATTGCTCTTTCGGACTGTGCAACACAGTTCCCCTAGACTAATATCCTAGAAAGAATACCCTGGACCTTAATTTCTTTCTGAATTTTCTGAACTATTTGCTCCTTCCTTCATTGGTACTTTCACGATGATATTTGATTTCCTTGTAGTTTCCTTGGCAAGCCGGTGTAGCTTTTTTCATCTTTTGGTGTGGGTTGGTCTGTCTCAGTAGAATCTATATGGGAGTCCATTCTTTTCAGGTAAGTGGTACATATGTGTCACCTTTTTGATAAGCAGGTCATTACGGAAATTTTTTACAATTGCTGGATCTGCAAAATTTGCTTACAAGGTACCCTTGTGGCAAACACTCATGTACCAGGTACCGATGTGGGAAACACATCATTTCCCAACTGAATTTTCTTATTGGGATGTAGCACCCTCAACCCCCCTCTTAATAGCGCCAACCCTGTGTGAATGAAGTGAACCTGCTATCCTAAGTAGCCAAAACTGTTAAAATGATAATTGTCTGTGGACAGGATATATTTTTCACCAGGAGAGTCTGTTTGCAAGATGTTTCAGACAGCATCTGATGATATATGATTAACTATTAAATCAACCATTCTATATAAAACCTGCATCACTAGGAATGCCCTTTTTATGATTATGATAGTTAGATATTGTTTTATTTGTTAATGTTGTCCCAAGAAGCAGCAGGTAACTTATAAAGTGAGCTGTTTTTTGTTTTACCAACCTTTCTGTTTTATAGGATATTGTTGGTGGCTTGTGTGTTTCTGCCATGGTTGTTGCAATTTGTTTGCCGTTCTTGGCTGATGGATCT
The DNA here is from genome assembly GCA_014526335.1 of Chrysaora quinquecirrha. Classification (NCBI taxonomy): domain Eukaryota; kingdom Metazoa; phylum Cnidaria; class Scyphozoa; order Semaeostomeae; family Pelagiidae; genus Chrysaora; species Chrysaora quinquecirrha. Next base: position 879,781 of record JACTAT010000368.1, on the reverse strand, counting down.
GAAAAGATGCTACAACATCCATTTGCTGGTATTTACTTACTTCTTGTTTCCATTGTACTGATCGCCATGTATCCATCTTGTGACAAATGGACAAGAGCAAGAGGTGACACTACCAGAATCTTGTGTGGAGGAGTTGGAGCACTGTTAGCTGGATGGGTGACATTCTATATTGACGAGATGCCAATACCAGATCCATATGCAGGTGCACCTTACCGATTTCTACCAGTCTCAATTAACTCGGCCATGTCCACTTTTGCAATAATTTTCCTTAGATTCCTCATTGGTATTCTTATCATATTCCCTGTCAAGTTGATATTCACATTTTTTGTCAAGAGAATTTTGAAGATCCTTGTTCCAGATTCTGAAGAAACTCTTTCCAAAAAGTTGTTTGTTGAGTTAACATATATTTTTATCACTTATACAGCTATAGGTTTTGCTGCAATTTATATTGCTCCTCAAACATTTAATTACTTTGGGTTGAAGCACTAATCTGCAAGTAAAATCTATGTTGCCAATGTAGCATATATGTTTGTTTGATGGAATTAAGACTTACAAAAGCGTATATACTTATATGTATTTAGGCATTGTGATGTTTAAGAAAAATGTATTGATAAGCAGTGGTGCTGTGGAGGTACTGCAAGAGAAACAGCCTGTTCCAAAAGCGCAACATTTTTAACTTTTTGTTAGCTCCAGAGAGATCGCTAACTCTCACCATACGATTCTTGCACCACAGCACCACTGCTCCAAAATCCACAAATTAACTCTTTACATAACATTTGTTTCTATCTAGATTTCATCTATTTGTTCTGTCTAAGGTTTTAAATAAGCGTTTGTATGTTCAGAGATTATATAATTAGAATATGTGCGGCATTTTCAAAATAACAGAGAAAATGCCCCACTTTTTTGTTGCAATAATTATTTGGAACCATCCCCTAACAGAAATTTAGAGTAACCTTAGAGTAAATTTAGATCATTGCCATTCTGTGCATCAGCAATTCAATGTATTATGTTGTCAACATAGAGTTGTCAATTAAGAGCAACTAATCATTTACTAGCTGCACTCTAGCAATTTCATTTTAATAATAAGTGGCAAAGATGTATCAAAAGTCAAGTCTAATCAATTAAAAGATCGAAATAATTTAGTTTAATATATCTTTTATTATTAAGGGATTTATCCAGGAAGTAATTTGCATTTGCAGGAGGGACAGTCAACCGATCTATGCCAAACAGATTTTATAGAGAAGCAAAACCCTGGACAAGTCCCTTTGAAAGTAGAAAATTATTTTTGAATGTTATTATAGCTTTGCTGATGTTATCTTTAATTCTTGTATTCTTTAAAAGTTATCAGTTGTTTGCAAGCAATGCAATCTTGTCTTTGATTTTTTGAAATTTTCTCAGTGTTTCATCTAGCTGTTCTGCATCCATCTCAAACAATATCTTCTCTGTTTTCTGAAAAGGAAACAAAAAGATGGTTATAACCTGCATTTCCATTTCACTTGTAAGTTAAAATATCGAAAGTAAGAGAAGGGGATACCAACAAGTGTAGGATATTGGATTGGAATGTGTACAATTCTTAAAAACTGCACAGTTTCCAAGTCTGTTAAGACTAGGAGATTTGTCGCGTGTGACACTGTATTTGGAGTGTCTCTGAGGGTGGCTAAACATGCGAGTGACAAGTGAGCAACAAGTCGCATGAGAGACTTGCTTGTCACGAGGAAAAGAAAAGTTTCATTGTCTCCCAGAAACATTGTCATACTTCTTGCTGCAAATTTTGCTGCATGCTACAAAGTTTCTGAGGCGGCTAAACTGGGAGACAACAAGGGGACATCACTGTTGTGCGCAACATGTCTCCTACACTTTTTTTTTTTAATAAGCAACTGTTCAATAAGCAACCAGGGCTGAAATTGTGCTAAAATTTCTGGTGAAATAGCTTTCTTTATACTGTACATCCTTGCAAACTTGTCAGTTACATTGAAAAGCCAGAAAAGAGCCAAAATAAGAGGTTTTAGGGGGTACCAGGCATTCTGTGACGGCTGAAATCCTAGATATGTTAAGCAACTCTTGAGGGCTGGACCAAAGTCAAGTTGCTTATTGAAAAAAAAAAGTGTATTCCAGCCAGGTCTTTAGAGGGAATCTCAGATTTGGGGGAGGTGGAACAATTGAAAGTTTTCAATGACATAGTGATTTTATAACATCATGATCATCTATTGTGTTTTATTTTATTAGCCCCCAACCACCCCCCTCGGTTCCAATGGGGCCGGTTGTTTTTTATTTGAAGGAACTCTGATTGATACTAACATTTTCGGGCTGCTCGATTTCAAGTTCGTAAATAGCAACTGGAGTATTGATTTGATTCATATTTCTGCCATGAGTTTTGTAATCTATTCTCCAGTTACTTTGCTTCAATCTGTTACCAAAAACGCTTCGTTCAACCATAACATTGTGAATTTTACTTTTGTGACTTTTCCAGAATCTGGCAACAGCTGCAGCTTCTTCCTCCGCTAAAGCTTTTTCCCTACGCTGCATCTGGGAACTTAAAAATGCTTCAAGCTGCCTAAAATCCATGTCAGAATTCACCACTGTATGCATTATGTTTTGAAATTTTTCTAACAATGAATAAAAAACAGCTTGCTCCATATCTGGAAAAAGCTCTTCGTGCAAAAATTGGTTGGTTATTTCTTTTTCATCATAGTATTCTCGCTTTGCCAAACCGTTGAGAAGGCCTAAAACATTTTTGTCCACGCCCGCGCCCGCCATTTTGTTTCCTTCTTGAATCTTGTTCCGGAAAAACTAAAATGCATAAATTTGAGTAATGAATAAATTTCAACAACCTTGAAATAAATTAGTTAAATTATCATAAATTAAAGATGACAAGAAAACTGGTACATTGGTCAACAGTAAGAAAGAGCAAGTGATCAACATTGGTCAAGTACTTTGGGGGTACCTTGTGGTCATCTACTACTGTTTTACAAGCAGTTTTCAGAACTTCTCCGAACTACTCAGAAGTTTTCGGTACTGCAGAGCACTTGTACTTTGTACTCCACAGTACTTTCCGATACAAATATTTTGATACTTCACAGTACTTTTCGATATACTTTTTGACAATTTACAGCACAAGCACTTCTTGATCACATCTCGTTATCAGTACCTCGGCGTGTTTTGTGCTAATAATAAGTTGTTCTTGGTACTTTGTGAAACATCTCTATCACCTTGTTACCAGTCTATGGCGGTAATAATGTTGGTAAGAATTCCAAAAGACTGAAGAAAATAGACCCCAGAAATCGACCGATTTTGACCAAAGGCTAAGGTAATACTAAGGAAAAATAAGCAGAAATCCAGGGTTTTCAAAATTTTCAAGACCTCCTAAAATACAATTACAAGGCCATGAATAACCTTTTTACACATCTAAGGGGTAATTATGATGCTTAGAAGTCAATAAAACTGAAGAAAATAGACCCTAGAAATCGACCGATTTTGGCCAAAAAGGTATGGTTAAGAGCTAAAAGCTAAGGAAAAATTGTCAAAAATCGCCCGAAGTCGAGGGTTTTGAAAATTGTCCAGAACCTCCTAAAATACAAGTATAAAGCCATAATTAATCTTTTAGCCATCTATCGGGTTATTATGATGCTCAGAAGTCCATAAAATTAAAGAAAACAGACTCCAGAAATCGACCGATTTTGGCCAAAAAGGTAAAGTTATACTAAGGGAAAATAGCCAAAAAGTGCCCAAAATCGAGGGTTTTAAAAATTGTCCAAATCTTCCTAAAATACAAATATAAAGCCATAACTAACCTTTTTATCCATCTATTGGGTTATTATGGTGCTTAGAAGTCCATAAAATCGAAGAAAAAAGATCACAGAAATCGACCGAATTTTGCCAAAAAGGTAAGGTTATACTAAGGGAAAATAGCCAAAAATCGCCTAAAATCGAGGGCTTTGAAAATTGTCTAAAACCTTCCAAAATACCAATATAAAACCATAATTAACCTCTTTAGTCATCTATGGGGTTATTATGACGCTTAAAAGTCCATAAAACTAAAGAACATAGACCCCAGAAATCGACCGATTTTGGCAAAAAGGTAAGGTTATATATACTAAGGGAAAATAGCCAAAAATTGACAAAAATCGAGGGTTTTGAAAATTGTCCAAATCTTCCTAAAATACCAATATAAAGCCATAATTAACCTTTTTAGTCATCTATGGGGTTATTATGATGCTTAGAAGTCCATAAAGCTATAGAAAATAGACCCAAGAAATCGACCAATTTTTGCCAAAAAGGTAAGGTTATACTAAGGAAAAATAGCCAAAAAGTGCCCAAAATCGAGGGTTTTAAAAATTGTCCAAATCTTCCTAAAATACCAATATAAAGCCATAACTAACCTTTTTAGCCATCTATGGGGTTATTATGGTGCTTAGAAGTAGATAAAACTAAGGAAAATAGACCCCAGAAATCGACCGATTTTGGCCAAAAAGGTAAGGTTATACTAAGGGAAAATAGCCAAAAAGTGCCCGAAATCGAGGGTTTTGACAATTGTCCAAAACCTCCCAAAATACCAATATAAAGCCATACTTAACCTTTTTAGCCTTGTATGGGGTTATTATAATGCTTAGAAGTCCATAAAACTAAGGAAAATAGACCCCAGAAATCGATCGATTTTTGCCAAAAAGGTAAGGTTATACTAAGGGAAAATAGCCAAAAATAGCCAGAAATCGAGGGTTTTGAAAATTGTCCAAAACCTCCCAAAATACCAATATAAAGCCATAGGTAACCTTTTTAGCCAACAATGTGGTTATTATGATGCTTAAAAGTCGATAAAACTAAGGAAAATAGACCCCAGAAATCGACCGATTTTGGCCAAAAAGGTAAGGTTATACTAAGGGAAAATAGCCAAAAATAGCCAGTTATCGAGGGTTTTGAAAATTGTCCAAAACCTCCCAAAATACCAATATAAAGCCATACTTAACCTTTTTATCCTTGTATGAGGTTATTATAATGCTAAGAAGTCCATAAAACTAAAGAAAATAGACCCCAGAAATCGACCGATTTTTGCCAAAAAGGTAAAGTTATACTAAGGGAAAATAGCCAAAAATAGCCAGAAATCGAGGGTTTTGAAAATTGTCCAAAACCTCCCAAAATATCAATATAAAGCCATACTTAACCTTTTTAGCCATCTATGGGGTTATTATGATGCTAAATTATAAAACTTATTATTATAAAACTAAAGAAAAAAAGACCCCAAAAATCGACCGATTTTGGCCAAAAAGGTAAGGTTATACTAAGGGAAAATAGCCAAAAAGTGCCCAAATTCGAGGGTTTTGAAAATTGTCCAAAACCTCCCAAAATATCAATATAAAGCCATACTTAACCTTTTTAGCCAACTATGGGGTTATTATGATGCTTAGAAGTGCATAAAACTAAAGAAAAAAGACCCCAAAAATCGACCGATTTTGGCCAAAAAGGTAAGGTTATACTAAGGGAAAATAGCCAAAAAGTGCCCAAATTCGAGGGTTTTGAAAATTGTCCAAAACCTCCTTAAATACAAATATAAAGCCATAACTAACCTTTTTAGCCAACTATGGGGTTATTGTGATGCTTAAAAGTCGATAAAACTAAGGAAAATAGACCCCAGAAATCGACCGATTTTTGCCAAAAAGGTAAGGTTATACTAAGGGAAAATAGCCAAAAATAGCCAGAAATCGAGGGTTTTGAAAATTGTCCAAAACCTCCCAAAATACCAATATTAAGCCATACTTAACCTTTTTAGTCATCTATGGGGTTATTATGATGCATAGAAGTGCATAAAACTAAAGAAAAAAGACCCCAAAAATCGACCGAATTTGGCCAAAAAGGTAAGGTTATACTAAGGGAAAATAGCCAAAAAGTGCCCAAATTCGAGGGTTTTGAAAATTGTCCAAAACCTCCTTAAATACAAATATAAAGCCATAACTAACCTTTTTAGCCAACTATGGGGTTATTGTGATGCTTAAAAGTCGATAAAACTAAGGAAAATAGACCCCAGAAATCGACCTATTTTGGCCAAAAAGGTAAGGTTATACTAAGGGAAAATAGCCAAAAATAGCCAGTTATCGAGGGTTTTGAAAATTGTCCAAAACCTCCCAAAATACCAATATAAAGCCATACTTAACCTTTTTATCCTTGTATGGGGTTATTATAATGCTAAGAAGTCCATAAAACTAAAGAAAATAGACCCCAGAAATCGACCGATTTTTGCCAAAAAGGTAAAGTTATACTAAGGGAAAATAGCCAAAAATAGCCAGAAATCGAGGGTTTTGAAAATTGTCCAAAACCTCCCAAAATATCAATATAAAGCCATACTTAACCTTTTTAGCCATCTATGGGGTTATTATGATGCTAAATTATAAAACTTATTATTATAAAACTAAAGAAAAAAGACCCCAAAAATCGACCGATTTTGGCCAAAAGGTAAGGTTATACTAAGGAAAATAGCCAAAAAGTGCCCAAATTCGAGGGTTTTGAAAATTGTCCAAAACCTCCCAAAATATCAATATAAAGCCATACTTAACCTTTTTAGCCAACTATGGGGTTATTATGATGCTTAGAAGTGCATAAAACTAAAGAAAAAAGACCCCAAAAATCGACCGATTTTGGCCAAAAAGGTAAGGTTATACTAAGGGAAAATAGCCAAAAAGTGCCCAAATTCGAGGGTTTTGAAAATTGTCCAAAACCTCCTTAAATACAAATATAAAGCCATAACTAACCTTTTAGCCAACTATGGGGTTATTGTGATGCTTAAAAGTCGATAAAACTAAGGAAAATAGACCCCAGAAATCGACCGATTTTGCCAAAAAGGAAAGGTTATACTAAGGAAAATAGCCAAAATAGCCAGAAATCGAGGGTTTTGAAAATTGTCCAAAACCTCCTAAAATACCAATATAAAGCCATACTTAACCTTTTAGCCATCTATGGGGTTATTGCTTAAAGTTAAAACTAAAGAAAAAGACCCCAAAATCGACCGATTTTGCCAAAAAGGTAAGGTTATACTAAGGAAAATAGCCAAAATAGCCAGAAATCGAGGGTTTTGAAAATTGTCCAAAACCTCCCAAAATACCAATATAAAGCCATACTTAACCTTTTAGTCATCTATGGGGTTATTATGATGCTTAGAAGTGCATAAAACTAAAGAAAAAGACCCCAAAAATCGACCGAATTTGGCCAAAAGGTAAGGTTATACTAAGGAAAATAGCCAAAATATCCAGAAATCGAGGGTTTTGAAAATTGTCCAAAACCTCCCAAAATACCAATATAAAGCCATACTTAACCTTTTAGCCATGTATGGGGTTATTATGATGCTTAGAAGTCCATAAAACTAAAGAAAAAGACCCCAAAAATCGACCGATTTTGGCCAAAAGGTAAGGTTATACTAAGGAAAATAGCCAAAATATCCAGAAATCGAGGGTTTTGAAAATTGTCCAAAACCTCCCAAAATACCAATATTTTAAGCCATACTTAACCTTTTTAGCCTTGTATGGGGTTATTATAATGCTTAGAAGTGCATAAAACTAAAGAAAAAGACCCCAAAAATCGACCGAATTTGGCCAAAAGGTAAGGTTATACTAAGGAAAATAGCCAAAATATCCAGAAATCGAGGGTTTTGAAAATTGTCCAAAACCTCCCAAAATACCAATATAAAGCCATACTTAACCTTTTAGCCTTGTATGGGGTTATTATAATGCTTAGAAGTCCATAAAACTAAAGAAAAAGACCCCAAAAATCGACCGATTTTGGCCAAAAGGTAAGGTTATACTAAGGAAAATAGCCAAAAGTGCCCAAATTCGAGGGTTTTGAAAATTGTCCAAAACCTCCTTAAATACAAATATAAAGCCATAACTAACCTTTTAGCCAACTATGGGGTTATTGTGATGCTTAAAAGTCGATAAAACTAAGGAAAATAGACCCCAGAAATCGACCTATTTTGGCCAAAAAGGTAAGGTTATACTAAGGAAAATAGCCAAAATAGCCAGTTATCGAGGGTTTTGAAAATTGTCCAAAACCTCCCAAAATACCAATATAAAGCCATACTTAACCTTTTATCCTTGTATGGGGTTATTATAATGCTAAGAAGTCCATAAAACTAAAGAAAATAGACCCCAGAAATCGACCGATTTTTGCCAAAAAGGTAAAGTTATACTAAGGGAAAATAGCCAAAAATAGCCAGAAATCGAGGGTTTTGAAAATTGTCCAAAACCTCCCAAAATATCAATATAAAGCCATACTTAACCTTTTTAGCCATCTATGGGGTTATTATGATGCTAAATTATAAAACTTATTATTATAAAACTAAAGAAAAAAGACCCCAAAAATCGACCGATTTTGGCCAAAAAGGTAAGGTTATACTAAGGGAAAATAGCCAAAAAGTGCCCAAATTCGAGGGTTTTGAAAATTGTCCAAAACCTCCCAAAATATCAATATAAAGCCATACTTAACCTTTTAGCCAACTATGGGGTTATTATGATGCTTAGAAGTGCATAAAACTAAAGAAAAAGACCCCAAAATCGACCGATTTTGGCCAAAAGGTAAGGTTATACTAAGGAAAATAGCCAAAAGTGCCCAAATTCGAGGGTTTTGAAAATTGTCCAAAACCTCCTTAAATACAAATATAAAGCCATAACTAACCTTTTAGCCAACTATGGGGTTATTGTGATGCTTAAAAGTCGATAAAACTAAGGAAAATAGACCCCAGAAATCGACTGATTTTTGCCAAAAGGTAAGGTTATACTAAGGAAAATAGCCAAAATAGCCAGAAATCGAGGGTTTTGAAAATTGTCCAAAACCTCCCAAAATACCAATATTAAGCCATACATAACCTTTTTAGTCATCTATGGGGTTATTATGATGCTTAGAAGTGCATAAAACTAAAGAAAAAAGACCCCAAAAATCGACCGAATTTGGCCAAAAAGGTAAGGTTATACTAAGGGAAAATAGCCAAAATATCCAGAAATCGAGGGTTTTGAAAATTGTCCAAAACCTCCCAAAATACCAATATAAAGCCATACTTAACCTTTTTAGCCTTGTATGGGGTTATTATAATGCTTAGAAGTCCATAAAACTAAAGAAAAAGACCCCAAAATCGACCGATTTTGGCCAAAAGGTAAGGTTATACTAAGGAAAATAGCCAAAAGTGCCCAAATTCGAGGGTTTTGAAAATTGTCCAAAACCTCCTTAAATACAAATATAAAGCCATAACTAACCTTTTAGCCAACTATGGGGTTATTGTGATGCTTAAAAGTCGATAAAACTAAGGAAAATAGACCCCAGAAATCGACCGATTTTTGCCAAAAGGTAAAGTTATAGTAAGGAAAATAGCCAAAATAGCCAGAAATCGAGGGTTTTGAAAATTGTCCAAAAAACCTCCCAAATACCAATATAAAGCCATAAGTAACCTTTTTAGCCAACTATGGGGTTATTATGATGCTTAAAAGTCGATAAAACTAAGGAAAATAGACCCCAGAAATCGACCGATTTTTGCCAAAAAGGTAAGGTTATACTAAGGGAAAATCGCAAAAAATCGCCCAAAATCGAGGGTTTAAAGTTGTCCAAAACCTCCTAAAATACAACTATAAGGCTATAATTAACCTTTTTAGCCAACTATGGGGTTATTGTGATGCTTAAAAGTCGATAAAACTAAGGAAAATAGACCCCAGAAATCGACCGATTTTGGCCAAAGAGGTAAGGTTATACTAAGGGAAAATAGCCAAAAATCGCCTAAAATCGAGGGTTTTGAAAATTGTCCAAAACCTCCCAAAATACCAATATAAAGCCATACTTAACCTTTTTAGCCTTGTATGGGGTTATTATATTTCTTAGAAGTCCATAAAACTAAGGAAAATAGACCCCAGAAATCGACCGATTTTTGCCAAAAAGGTAAGGTTATACTAAGGGAAAATAGCCAAAAATAGCCAGAAATCGAGGGTTTTGAAAATTGTCCAAAACCTCCCAAAATACCAATATTAAGCCATACTTAACCTTTTTAGTCATCTATGGGGTTATTATGATGCTTAGAAGTGCATAAAACTAAAGAAAAAAGACCCCAAAAATCGACCGATTTTGGCCAAAAAGGTAAGGTTATACTAAGGGAAAATAGCCAAAAATATCCAGAAATCGAGGGTTTTGAAAATTGTCCTAAACCTCCCAAAATACCAATATAAAGCCATACTTAACCTTTTTAGCCTTGTATGGGGTTATTATAATGCTTAGAAGTCCATAAAACTAAAGAAAAAAGACCCCAAAAATCGACCGATTTTGGCCAAAAAGGTAAGGTTATACTAAGGGAAAATAGCCAAAAAGTGCCCAAATTCGAGGGTTTTGAAAATTGTCCAAAACCTCCTTAAATACAAATATAAAGCCATAATTAACCTTTTTAGCCAACTATGGGGTTATTGTGATGCTTAAAAGTCGATAAAACTAATGAAAATAGACCCCAGAAATCGACCGATTTTTGCCAAGGAGGTAAAGTTATACTAAGGAAAATAGCCAAAATAGCCAGAAATCGAGGGTTTTGAAAATTGTCCAAAAACCTCCCAAAATACCAATATAAAGCCATAAGTAACCTTTTTAGCCAACAATGGGGTTATTATGATGCTTAAAAGTCGATAAAACTAAGGAAAATAGACCCCAGAAATCGACCTATTTTGGCCAAAAAGGTAAGGTTATACTAAGGGAAAATAGCCAAAAAGTGCCCAAATTCGAGGGTTTTGAAAATTGTCCAAAACCTCCTTAAATACAAATATAAAGCCATAACTAACCTTTTTAGCCAACTATGGGGTTATTGTGATGCTTAAAAGTCGATAAAACTAAGGAAAATAGACCCCAGAAATCGACTGATTTTTGCCAAAAAGGTAAGGTTATACTAAGGGAAAATAGCCAAAAATAGCCAGAAATCGAGGGTTTTGAAAATTGTCCAAAACCTCCCAAAATACCAATATTAAGCCATACTTAACCTTTTTAGTCATCTATGGGGTTATTATGATGCTTAGAAGTGCATAAAACTAAAGAAAAAAGACCCCAAAAATCGACCGAATTTGGCCAAAAGGTAAGGTTATACTAAGGAAAATAGCCAAAATATCCAGAAATCGAGGGTTTTGAAAATTGTCCAAAACCTCCCAAAATACCAATATAAAGCCATACTTAACCTTTTAGCCTTGTATGGGGTTATTATAATGCTTAGAAGTCCATAAAACTAAAGAAAAAGACCCCAAAATCGACCGATTTTGGCCAAAAGGTAAGGTTATACTAAGGAAAATAGCCAAAAGTGCCCAAATTCGAGGGTTTTGAAAATTGTCCAAAACCTCCTTAAATACAAATATAAAGCCATAACTAACCTTTTTAGCCAACTATGGGGTTATTGTGATGCTTAAAAGTCGATAAAACTAAGGAAAATAGACCCCAGAAATCGACCGATTTTTGCCAAAAAGGTAAAGTTATAGTAAGGGAAAATAGCCAAAAATAGCCAGAAATCGAGGGTTTTGAAAATTGTCCAAAAAAAACCTCCCAAAATACCAATATAAAGCCATAAGTAACCTTTTTAGCCAACTATGGGGTTATTATGATGCTTAAAAGTCGATAAAACTAAGGAAAATAGACCCCAGAAATCGACCGATTTTTGCCAAAAAGGTAAGGTTATACTAAGGGAAAATCGCAAAAAATCGCCCAAAATCGAGGGTTTGAAAGTTGTCCAAAACCTCCTAAAATACAACTATAAGGCTATAATTAACCTTTTTAGCCAACTATGGGGTTATTGTGATGCTTAAAAGTCGATAAAACTAAGGAAAATAGACCCCAGAAATCGACCGATTTTGGCCAAAGAGGTAAGGTTATACTAAGGGAAAATAGCCAAAAATCGCCTAAAATCGAGGGTTTTGAAAATTGTCCAAAACCTCCCAAAATACCAATATAAAGCCATACTTAACCTTTTTAGCCTTGTATGGGGTTATTATATTGCTTAGAAGTCCATAAAACTAAGGAAAATAGACCCCAGAAATCGACCGATTTTTGCCAAAAAGGTAAGGTTATACTAAGGGAAAATAGCCAAAAATAGCCAGAAATCGAGGGTTTTGAAAATTGTCCAAAACCTCCCAAAATACCAATATTAAGCCATACTTAACCTTTTTAGTCATCTATGGGGTTATTATGATGCTTAGAAGTGCATAAAACTAAAGAAAAAAGACCCCAAAAATCGACCGATTTTGGCCAAAAAGGTAAGGTTATACTAAGGGAAAATAGCCAAAAATATCCAGAAATCGAGGGTTTTGAAAATTGTCCTAAACCTCCCAAAATACCAATATAAAGCCATACTTAACCTTTTTAGCCTTGTATGGGGTTATTATAATGCTTAGAAGTCCATAAAACTAAAGAAAAAAGACCCCAAAAATCGACCGATTTTGGCCAAAAAGGTAAGGTTATACTAAGGGAAAATAGCCAAAAAGTGCCCAAATTCGAGGGTTTTGAAAATTGTCCAAAACCTCCTTAAATACAAATATAAAGCCATAATTAACCTTTTTAGCCAACTATGGGGTTATTGTGATGCTTAAAAGTCGATAAAACTAATGAAAATAGACCCCAGAAATCGACCGATTTTTGCCAAGAAGGTAAAGTTATACTAAGGGAAAATAGCCAAAAATAGCCAGAAATCGAGGGTTTTGAAAATTGTCCAAAAAAAACCTCCCAAAATACCAATATAAAGCCATAAGTAACCTTTTTAGCCAACAATGGGGTTATTATGATGCTTAAAAGTCGATAAAACTAAGGAAAATAGACCCCAGAAATCGACCTATTTTGGCCAAAAAGGTAAGGTTATACTAAGGGAAAATAGCCAAAAATCGCCCAAAATCGAGGGTTTTGAAAATTGTCCAAAACCTCTTAAAATACAAGTATAAAGCCATAATTAACCTTTTTAGCCATTTATGGGGTCATTATGATGCTTAGAAGTCCATAAAACAAAAGAAAATAGACCCCAGAAATCGACCGATTTTGGCCAAAAAGGTAAGGTTATACTAAGGGAAAATAGCCAAAAATCGCCAGAAATCGAGGGTTTTGAAAATTGTCCAAAACCTCCCAAAATACCAATATAAAGCCATACTTAACCTTTTTAGCCTTGTATGGGGTTATTATAATGCTTAGAAGTCCATAAAACTAAAGAAAAAAGACCCCAAAAATCGACCGATTTTGGCCAAAAAGGTAAGGTTATACTAAGGGAAAATAGCCAAAAAGTGCCCAAATTCGAGGGTTTTGAAAATTGTCCAAAACCTCCTTAAATACAAATATAAAGCCATAACTAACCTTTTTAGCCAACTATGGGGTTATTGTGATGCTTAAAAGTCGATAAAACTAATGAAAATAGACCCCAGAAATCGACCGATTTTTGCCAAGAAGGTAAAGTTATACTAAGGGAAAATAGCCAAAAATAGCCAGAAATCGAGGGTTTTGAAAATTGTCCAAAAAAAACCTCCCAAAATACCAATATAAAGCCATAAGTAACCTTTTTAGCCAACAATGGGGTTATTATGATGCTTAAAAGTCGATAAAACTAAGGAAAATAGACCCCAGAAATCGACCTATTTTGGCCAAAAAGGTAAGGTTATACTAAGGGAAAATAGCCAAAAATCGCCCAAAATCGAGGGTTTTGAAAATTGTCCAAAACCTCTTAAAATACAAGTATAAAGCCATAATTAACCTTTTTAGCCATTTATGGGGTCATTATGATGCTTAGAAGTCCATAAAACAAAAGAAAATAGACCCCAGAAATCGACCGATTTTGGCCAAAAAGGTAAGGTTATACTAAGGGAAAATAGCCAAAAATAGCCAGAAATCGAGGGTTTTGAAAATTGTCCAAAACCTCCCAAAATACCAATATTAAGCCATACTTAACCTTTTTAGTCATCTATGGGGTTATTATGATGCTTAGAAGTGCATAAAACTAAAGAAAAAAGACCCCAAAAATCGACCGAATTTGGCCAAAAAGGTAAGGTTATACTAAGGGAAAATAGCCAAAAATATCCAGAAATCGAGGGTTTTGAAAATTGTCCAAAACCTCCCAAAATACCAATATAAAGCCATACTTAACCTTTTTAGCCTTGTATGGGGTTATTATAATGCTTAGAAGTCCATAAAACTAAAGAAAAAAGACCCCAAAAATCGACCGATTTTGGCCAAAAAGGTAAGGTTATACTAAGGGAAAATAGCCAAAAAGTGCCCAAATTCGAGGGTTTTGAAAATTGTCCAAAACCTCCTTAAATACAAATATAAAGCCATAACTAACCTTTTTAGCCAACTATGGGGTTATTGTGATGCTTAAAAGTCGATAAAACTAAGGAAAATAGACCCCAGAAATCGACCTATTTTGGCCAAAAAGGTAAGGTTATACTAAGGGAAAATAGCCAAAAATAGCCAGTTATCGAGGGTTTTGAAAATTGTCCAAAACCTCCCAAAATACCAATATAAAGCCATACTTAACCTTTTTATCCTTGTATGGGGTTATTATAATGCTAAGAAGTCCATAAAACTAAAGAAAATAGACCCCAGAAATCGACCGATTTTTGCCAAAAAGGTAAAGTTATACTAAGGGAAAATAGCCAAAAATAGCCAGAAATCGAGGGTTTTGAAAATTGTCCAAAACCTCCCAAAATATCAATATAAAGCCATACTTAACCTTTTTAGCCATCTATGGGGTTATTATGATGCTAAATTATAAAACTTATTATTATAAAACTAAAGAAAAAAGACCCCAAAAATCGACCGATTTTGGCCAAAAAGGTAAGGTTATACTAAGGGAAAATAGCCAAAAAGTGCCCAAATTCGAGGGTTTTGAAAATTGTCCAAAACCTCCCAAAATATCAATATAAAGCCATACTTAACCTTTTTAGCCAACTATGGGGTTATTATGATGCTTAGAAGTGCATAAAACTAAAGAAAAAAGACCCCAAAAATCGACCGATTTTGGCCAAAAAGGTAAGGTTATACTAAGGGAAAATAGCCAAAAAGTGCCCAAATTCGAGGGTTTTGAAAATTGTCCAAAACCTCCTTAAATACAAATATAAAGCCATAACTAACCTTTTTAGCCAACTATGGGGTTATTGTGATGCTTAAAAGTCGATAAAACTAAGGAAAATAGACCCCAGAAATCGACCGATTTTTGCCAAAAAGGTAAGGTTATACTAAGGGAAAATAGCCAAAAATAGCCAGAAATCGAGGGTTTTGAAAATTGTCCAAAACCTCTCAAAATACCAATATTAAGCCATACTTAACCTTTTTAGTCATCTATGGGGTTATTATGATGCTTAGAAGTGCATAAAACTAAAGAAAAAAGACCCCAAAAATCGACCGAATTTGGCCAAAAAGGTAAGGTTATACTAAGGGAAAATAGCCAAAAATATCCAGAAATCGAGGGTTTTGAAAATTGTCCAAAACCACCCAAAATACCAATATAAAGCCATACTTAACCTTTTTAGCCTTGTATGGGGTTATTATAATGCTTAGAAGTCCATAAAACTAAAGAAAAAAGACCCCAAAAATCGACCGATTTTGGCCAAAAAGGTAAGGTTATACTAAGGGAAAATAGCCAAAAAGTGCCCAATTTCGAGGGTTTTGAAAATTGTCCAAAACCTCCTTAAATACAAATATAAAGCCATAACTAACCTTTTTAGCCAACTATGGGGTTATTGTGATGCTTAAAAGTCGATAAAACTAAGGAAAATAGACCCCAGAAATCGACCGATTTTTGCCAAAAAGGTAAAGTTATAGTAAGGGAAAATAGCCAAAAATAGCCAGAAATCGAGGGTTTTGAAAATTGTCCAAAAAAAACCTCCCAAAATACCAATATAAAGCCATAAGTAACCATTTTTAGCCAACTATGGGGTTATTATGATGCTTAAAAGTCGATAAAACTAAGGAAAATAGACCCCAGAAATCGACCGATTTTTGCCAAAAAGGTAAGGTTATACTATGGGAAAATCGCAAAAAATCGCCCAAAATCGAGGGTTTGAAAGTTGTCCAAAACCTCCTAAAATACAACTATAAGGCTATAATTAACCTTTTTAGCCAACTATGGGGTTATTGTGATGCTTAAAAGTCGATAAAACTAAGGAAAATAGACCCCAGAAATCGACCGATTTTGGCCAAAGAGGTAAGGTTATACTAAGGGAAAATAGCCAAAAATCGCCTAAAATCGAGGGTTTTGAAAATTGTCCAAAACCTCCCAAAATACCAATATAAAGCCATACTTAACCTTTTTAGCCTTGTATGGGGTTATTATAATGCTTAGAAGTCCATAAAACTAAGGAAAATAGACCCCAGAAATCGACCGATTTTTGCCAAAAAGGTAAGGTTATACTAAGGGAAAATAGCCAAAAATAGCCAGAAATCGAGGGTTTTGAAAATTGTCCAAAACCTCCCAAAATACCAATATTAAGCCATACTTAACCTTTTCAGTCATCTATGGGGTTATTATGATGCTTAGAAGTGCATAAAACTAAAGAAAAAAGACCCCAAAAATCGACCGATTTTGGCCAAAAAGGTAAGGTTATACTAAGGGAAAATAGCCAAAAATATCCAGAAATCGAGGGTTTTGAAAATTGTCCAAAACCTCCCAAAATACCAATATAAAGCCATACTTAACCTTTTTAGCCTTGTATGGGGTTATTATAATGCTTAGAAGTCCATAAAACTAAAGAAAAAAGACCCCAAAAATCGACCGATTTTGGCCAAAAAGGTAAGGTTATACTAAGGGAAAATAGCCAAAAAGTGCCCAAATTCGAGGGTTTTGAAAATTGTCCAAAACCTCCCAAAATATCAATATAAAGCCATACTTAACCTTTTTAGCCTTGTATGGGGTTATTATAATGCTTAGAAGTCCATAAAACTAAGGAAAATAGACCCCAGAAATCGACCTATTTTGGCCAAAGAGGTAAGGTTATACTAAGGGAAAATCGCCCAAAATCGTCCAAAATCGAGGGTTTTGAAAATTGTCCAAAACCTCCTAAAGTACAAGTATAAAGCCTTGATTAATCTTTTCAGACATCTATGCGGTTATTATGATGCTAAGAAGTCCATAAAACTAAAGAAAATATACCCCAAAAATCGACCTATTTTGGCCAAAAAGGTAATGTTATACTAAGGGAAAATCGTCAAAAATCGCACAAAATCGAGGGTTTGGAAAACTGTCCAAAACCTCTTAAAATACAAGTATAAAGCCATAATTAACCTTTTTAGCCATTTATGGGGTCATTATGATGCTTAGAAGTCGTTCAAGCTGAAGGAAATACACCCAAGAAATCGACCAATTTTTGCAAAAAAGGTAAGGTTATACTAAGGGAAAATCGCCAAAAGACGCCCAAAACCGAGGGTTTTGAAAATTGTTCAACAACCTCCTAAAATACAAGTATAAGGCCATAATCAACCTTTTGAGCCATCTGTGAGATTATTATGGTGCTGAGAAGTCCATAAACTGAAGAAATAAACCCTAGAAATCGACCGATTTTGGCCAAAAAGGTAAGGTTATAAGGGAAAATCGCGAAAAATCGCCCAAACTCGAATATTTCAGAAACTGTCCAAAACCTCCTAAGATATGGTTACAAGGCTTTAAATATCCTTTTTAGCCCCCAATGGTGTTATTATGGTGACTAGAAGTCCATAAAACTGAAGAGAATAGACTCGAGAAATCAGCGAAAGATTACGATTTAACGTTCAATTTTTATAAATTTAATGTGTTTCAAGTAATATGCATAAACATAAGCAAATGCCCCAGGTAATGTATGTGCAGTACAGTGGAAGGTGCGCAGTGCAGTAGAGGATATTCAGTACAGTTGAGGATATTCAATCCAGTGAAGGGATATCATCAGCACAGTTGAGGGATATCATCAATACAGTGGAGGGATATTATCAGTACAGTGGAGGATATTCAGTACTGTGGAGAGATATCATCAGTAAAGTACTGTCAGTACTGAAAACCCCCCACCGTACTGATGATATCCCTCAACTGTACTGATCCTATCTCTCTACTGTACTGAATATCCTCCACTGTA
>JACTAT010000368.1:768138-861225 GCA_014526335.1 Chrysaora quinquecirrha | reverse complement strand
AGGTTGATTATTTCCCTGATTTCCGGCCCTAGGCTGATAAGATTTGTTGGGAAAATTACCCCGTCTTCCTCTTCTTTGGTTCCCACGCCGTTGATTTCCAACATAATTTGCAGTTGCAGTTTCTTGGAGGCTATCTTGAAAACAGGGAGCGGGGAGCGGGGAGTGGGGAGTGGGGAGTGGGGAGCGGGGAGTGGGGAGTGGGGAGCGGGGAGCGGAGTGGAGAATAATCCCTTACTTGTGGGATAACAAAACACCACTAATATGCGCAAATGTGCAAGCGACTCAAACTGATTAATCAGAGGTTCTGGGCGAAAGTGAGGTTTCACTTCACGTGGTGGATTCAACTAGATGACTCGAGCTGATGACTCGCGCTAACTAGAAATTCCTCGTTCAAGAATAATAATTGCAATGATCTATCCCCATCACGACGATGCTTGACAAGACTCGCTTACGATGGTTAACACCAACAGTCCCTCTAAGAAGTCAGGCACGAAGCGAGATTCGTGTGACTATTTAGCAGGATAAGGTCTCGTTCGTTAACGGAATTAACCAGACAAATCACTCCACCAACTAAGAACGGCCATGCACCACCACCCATAGAATCAAGAAAGAGCTCTCAATCTGTCAATCCTTACTATGTTTGGACCTGGTGAGCTTTCCCTTGTTGAGTCAAATTAACCCGCAGGCTCCACTTCTGGTGGTGCCCTTCCGTCAATTCCTTTAAGTTTCAGCTTTGCAACCATACTTCCCCCGGAACCCAAAAACTTTTGTTTCCCATAATGTGCCAATGGGGTCATATAATAATGTCCGCTGATCCCTAGCCGGCATCATTTATGGTTAGAACTAGGATAAAGACTAAATACATCCCTTCCAGAAGTCGGGACTTTTCGCATGTATTAGCTCTAGAATTACCACGGTTATCCATGTAGTAAGGTACAATCAAATACACATTTTTTTATAAGAAACCTAACTCAGGGCCTAGTTCTAAAAGTTTCTTAATTTTTGGCCCAATTTTAGTTCCAAAAGTTTCTTAACAGTTTCTAAATGAATTGAAATAAATTGCAGTAAAAACGACAAAAAAGCTTCTGTGAGATACACGGAAACCAGTATTGCTCACAGATGCGAGAAATCGCACAGAATTAGCCACGCTGGTGCGAGAAATCGCACGGAAATGCTTGAGAACTAATTACTACCTCCACAAATGTGAATCAGTACGTTGGAAAACGGACGCCAAAACTTCTACAGTTTCTCAACTTCTTCCTCCTAGTTCTAAAAGTTTCTTAACTTTTTGGGTGTCTAGCTCTAGGTTTCTTATAAACCGGTTTCTTATAAAAAAAAACGTGTAAACGATAACTGATTTAATGAGCCATTCGCAGTTTCACAGTACAAGTGCTTATACTGCCCTGCCCTACTCGTTCTCGATGAGAAGTGACTTGCGCATGCTTAGTGGTGTTTCCTTATCAAAGAAATAAAATATCATTCTTCGCTCCGCTCCTCACTCCCCGCTCCCCGCTCCCCACTCCCTGCTCCCCACTCCCCGCTCCCCACTCCCCGCTTCCACTCCCCGCTTCCACTCCCCGCTCCCCACTCCCCGCTCCCTGTTTTAAAGATAGCCGTTTCTTGGATACCCCGTCGTTGCTCCCATGAATGTCTATCGATGTTCCTTTCAATTTTTCAATAACTTTTTCAGCAATTGCGTCAACAACTGATGGGCTTTCAACGGTCATGCATTCTTGCGCTTTATTAGATGCAAATGAATCAATACCGGCTATTTGTAATCTCCTTGTCTCTGTTGCCAGCTTGTCAATATTGGCATCAATGAAACTTGGCAGAGATTTCAAGGCAATTTGCATCTTTGGATGAACGCCTTTCAAAAAATAATATTTTGCAATTGTCTTGCGTACGCTGTCGTCGAAGGAAGGGTAGGCAAGCTTGACTAATTCGATTATTTTATAAGCAAAGGTTTGTGTTGTGCTGATTCATCTGACTTTCGTCTCCGATTATTCAACTCCACTATTGCAGCTTCTCTATCCAAACTCCCTCTTTCAAACTCTTTCAGCAATTCAGACTTTATCTTACTGGCATCTTTTCTGTCGACTGTGGATAAACATCGAAGGCACGACCCTCTAGTTTGCTTGCCAAATTCTGAGCAGCTTTCTCCCCATCGTATCCCTTCAGTGACGAATACAATGCAACCTTCTCAATAAACACATTCACATCACCAGTCCCATCGAAGGCTTTTATTTTCGTATCCATGTTTGATTATTCAGTTACAGTAATGTTAGTTACTATATTCAAGAAAGAGAAGTTTAGCTTACTGTGAACGACTGTAACTGAATAATGATCTTAGAACTAACAAGGTATTTATACTACAGAATCACATGACCATAAAAGACGGGGTGCACTAAGGGAGACTCTACACTTGACCCCTTGAAATATCTTGTTTCTGAAAATATAGCCATATTTAAAATCTGAGGTACATCAATTGATGAAATTTGTCCCACAATTCCATTTTTAATTTGTGGCTATATGCCCCTGATCAGAGGCGACAGAGACCGTTTAGCGGCGGAATTTTTATATTTATCAAAGAGTGTATGCCCGTGAAAGAAGACTTAATCGATTTTCTGTGCATTGACGTGGAATTCCCCTGTCAAAGAAAAAAACATTGTAGTAATTGGAGATTTTAACTTAACTGTGGGCAACATAAGCATGTAAATTTCCGCACAAATTGGGTTATCAAGTAGATGTTGCCCTATGGCCGAATCATGTTTGAGACTAGGTTGTTGCTTAGACCCACGGGGTGGTTACTCTCTTTGCCGAAAATTATGCAGACGAATATTAGTACGGACATGCTGCTTTATCCTATCACCTAATCTCTGGGAAGTACGACCTACGTACCTGGCATCACACCGGCACGAGAATTCTTAAATGACCCAACTTTTTTGTGTGGTTAGGTACGTAATCCTTTTGAATGGATGGTAGAATTTTCCGAGTGCCAAAAACTTACCGAGGGTTGGCAACAGCGAAGCACTTAGTAATGGCATTTTAATTTGACTTTCGAATCGCAATGAGACGTTTCCTAAGCAAGGCATTTTTAGGTAAACAGGGCACTTTTGCGGACCATACTTTTTATCAGCCGAAAAACTTGCGATCTTCTTGCGGAAACAATCCGAAATGACGTCCTCAGGGTAACCGTTTTCAATGAGAATAGACCGTATTCTATCCAATTCCGAATCAAGCCGAGATTTAGAGAAAATCATAAGTGCCCGATGAACTAGAGTGTTGATGAGGTAAATTTTCCTCTGTTATGGACTAAAGGGATCCCACCGTGTATAGAGGCCGCTAAAGGTTGGTTTCCTATATAGACGGTCTGTTGAGTGACTCTAAAAAGCATATTTTAAACTCTCTCTCTCTCTCTCTCTCTCTCTCTCTCTCTCTCTCTCTCTCTCTCTCTCTCTCTCTCTCTCTCTCTCTCTCTCTCTCTCTCTCTCTCTCTCTCTCTCTCTCTCTCTCTCTCTCTCTCTCTCTCTCTCTCTCTCTCTCTCTCTCTCTCTCTCTCTCTCTCTCTCTCTCTCTCTCTCTCTCTCTCTCTCTCTCTCTCTCTCTCTCTCTCTCTCTCTGAAGCTGAAGAATTTGTATTAGGACATGGTTTAGAATTTTGTATTCCACCTCAAAATACTCAAAATATAAACAGAGAGGAGCTTTCTGCTGAGTTCGAAATTCTTCCCACTCAACTAACCAGACTAAAGCCAGTTTTGGAAGAAGAGCTTAGCTCACTAAAAGCCCGTTCAAGCGATGTTGCTCATGCTTATTGTGGCACACCTATCGACCTCACGGATTTTTATATGCATAGGGAACATTTTCAAGCGATAAAATCCCTCCGAAACAACAAACAGTGTTGTGAACTTATCTTGGTTCGATTAGGTCGGGGCAGAAGATTGAAGAGGAATAAAAGCTTTCTTGCTTTTTATATTTTAATAACAACAGAAGAACTATTTACAAGAGATACAATTATCAAGTGACCATGATTAAAAGTTACTCTGAATCTGAACTTGCTTTGATTACATCCTTATTCTTGGATTGCAAAACCTAATCTAAAATACATCACGAGGTTATCTCATCTCACACGCCCTCTGAAAATAATAACATACCATATATGGTCTTAATATATGACTGCAAGTGTTAATTTATGCTGATTAGCTTCCATATTTACGTCATGTAAATATGGTAAAAAATTAGAAAATATGAATACGAGGTTAACATTACAACAAACAGATTCTTATCACGAAACCCGATAAGGGATCTGGGGTCGTTATTTTGAACCAAAAAGATTATATGACGTGCTCAATGATGAAAATAAGTTTGAAAAATTAGGCAACGTCGAACAGCACGATAAAACGGCTAAAATAGAGCAGAAACTTCAAAAACGGTTGCTTAATTAAAAGCAATAATAAATTGCCAACATTGCAGTTCGGGAAGCCTGGGAAGCCAACCCCATTGGCGATGCCAGTCAATGTTAAACTGATGATTCAGAGGTGAAGGTGAAGGTGAATCTGTGTGTTTAGCAACAGTCACCAAGAACTAAGAAGTAGATGAACTGACGAAACGTCGGCCATGGCTGTGACTGCCAAGCTGGAGCTCAAATCCTTGAGATGACATGTGCTGAATTAATATTTCAATTTGTGAATATGGAGAATATGGAGGAAGGAGTTAGGCCATTTCTTTTTGGGACACTTCAAGACGGAGGATACAAGAAGGAATCACCATCAAAGCACGAATCTGGCTTAAAAAACTATGGACAGTTCTGAACAGTTGATACTAGAAGTCATGTACAACGTTTAGAAATCTTGCACGTATCTCAGTAGTGTTGAAATGGACTTAATAGGTAGCATAGGGGAATGTAATTAGAGTATTGTTTTTATATTAGTAGCGTATGTAGTTGCGCATGAGAGCAATAGGCGATTCCCCTTTACTAGGCTATATAAGTGCACCGTCGCCTATTGTTCTCCAGAGGCCTCTGATCGCGAGTAGAGCAAAGACTAAAGATTAGAGTAAAGAAATTCAAGTAAAGATAGAGAACTCTGTGGTCGTGAGTACCATATTGTTGTTCAATAAGAAGCGCACAGGATATTTAGTACACGAAGATACGATTGGTATCTTGGTAGGATAAGCGACTAGTATTCATTCATTGGTTTATTCGAATTATTCTTTCAATTCTTATATATTTGTAGTTAAATTTGTATTGAAATATTGTCGATCTTAGACCTAAATGTTATTGCGCATACTTGAATTATCTGTATGAAAGAAATATTGTATCTTTAGTCATTAAGTAAGTAAGTAAGCAAGCTTAGCTTGTTTGGTCTCTCGGTTCCTAAGTCAAGGTTACTAGTGTTCCTTAAGTCGCTGTTTTCTCAGGTTAGAAAACTTTTCTTGTAACCTGTAGGTACCCTCCGTTTTACTAGGCGTAAACCCTTAAGGTTATTGGTCCGCTAGGTTGCCTAGAAACTGTATTGTGGTATTCTTACGTATTTTAAAGTAGTTTAAATTTGTTTAATCGTATTGTGTTTGTGTTGAGATATTATTGGTGAGCCTTTGCTTCACAAATTGGCGAAGATCTTTCTTGTCTTTTCTCTTGCGAGGCTTAGGGTTTGCGTAGGGAGTTTTTTGACCTCGCGCTTAGGATAGACCTTTTTTCTTGTTTCTTTTGTTACAGTCCTCTTTTTTAGGTTATCGGTCAAGGTGTCAGCCCCGTAGATTCCCGACACTTAGAGTGGTCCACCCCGAACCGGATTCTAACCTTGTTTGTTTGTCAACATTGCGGTATTTTAAGTGTTAAAGTTGCTTTTAAGGCAGTTTCTCTACTGTGTCTATTCTCTCGGTTTTTAAGTGTAGGCTTGACGAGAAAAGAGAAAAACGATCTCAAACGAAAATGTCTCAACACCGGTTAGGATTAGGGTCTGAGCTCTCTGAAGAAGAGGAAAAAAGAATGCAAACAGCACATCAGTTGGTGGCGATGAGAGAATTTCTGCCAGAAATTAGTTATCAGCCAGAAATCCGAAATCCAGAAAATCGGACAGTTTCAGACGAAGATCTGAGAAGCAGACCAAGCCCCCTGGAAGAGGGGCGAAGATTCCCGGGTCCCGCAGAAGAGGGACACAGACCAGGCCCCCTAGAAGAGGGGCACAGAATTCCAGGGTCCCTTGAAGAGGGAGTAGACCAGGCCCCCTAGAACAGGGGCACAGATTCTCGGGTCCCGCAGAAGAGGGACGCAGACCAGGCCCCCTAGAACAGGGGCACAGATTCTCGGGTCCCGCAGAAGAGGGACACAGACCAGGCCCCTAGAAGAGGGGCACAGATTCCCGGGTCCCACAGAAGAGGGACACAGACCAGGCCCCCTAGAAGAGGGGCACAGATTCCCGGGTCCCACAGAAGAGGGACACAGACCAGGCCCCCTAGAAGAGGGGCACAGATTCCCGTTTCCCACAGAAGAGGGACACAGACCAGGCCCCCTAGAAGAGGGGCACAGATTCCCGGGTCCCGCAGAGGAGGGACACAGACCAGGCCCCCTAGAAGAGGGGCACAGATTCCCGGGTCCCACAGAAGAGGGACACAGACCAGGCCCCCTAGAAGAGGGGCACAGATTCCCGGGTCCCACAGAAGAGGGACACAGACCAGGCCCCCTAGAAGAGGGGCACAGATTCCCAGGTCCCACAGAAGAGGGACACAGACCAGGCCCCTTAGAAGAGGGGCACAGATTCCCGGGTCCCACAGAAGAGGAACACAGGAAGATATTGACGAGCTGCATGAGAAGAAAGACGGGCTGTGGAGAGCTGTAAAGAGACTGGAAGAGAAGAATACGTTTCTTGAAAAGGAGCAGAAGATAGCTGGTTGCTCACTAGAAGTCCGCCTGCAACAGTTGGAGGTCTTTGAAAAGGAATTAACGAAGTACCAATCAGCTATAAGAAAACTCAACAGCAGATTGAATGGAGGGGAGTTGAAGGCCAAGAGGATACAAAACGAAGTCAGTGGAATTCGTTTGCCGAAAATGGAACTGAAGACGTTCGATGGCAATGTTCTGAAGTGGCACGAGTTCTGGGAGTGCTTTGAACACGGAGTGCACAACAATCAAGGATTGCCTGAACAGCAGAAACTGCAGTATCTGAAGAGCTGCCTAAAGGGAGCTGCGTTTGTAACAGTTTCAGATTTAGACATGAAAGGTGACCAGTACCAAGCTGCTGTTGCTCTCTTAAAAGAAGGATATGGACAGAAGAACGTGCTCAGGAAGGCTCATTTTGATGGCCTTGAAAGAATTACGCCAGTGCAGAATACACATGAGCTCTACAAGCTGAAAAGACTTTACGAAGAGGTAGAAAGTCATTACAAAGCATTGCAAGCGATCAATGTGAAACCAATTGAATACTCAGCTACGAGGGTACCGAAGATAATGAGAAAGCTACCTGTTGACGTCAGAATCAAGCTGAATGAAGGCATGGCCGAAAATGAAGATTTGACGATTGAAGAACTGATAGATGGCCTTAGAAAGGCAGTAAAGTATTGGAGAAGTGTGGTGTCCAACAAGCAGATCGAAGATCAGAATCACAAAGACCAAGGGACAGAAGAGAAGATAACCCCCGGAGGAGTGAAATATCTTCAGGAGCTACCCTGGTGGCATCAGAGTCAAAACAAAAGTGTGCATTCTGCCTAGGGCCGCATCAGTCCAAAGACTGCAAGAAGTATATGACTGTGAAGGCCAGAAAAGATGTTTTGAAGACGTTCAAGAGATGTTTTGGCTGCTTGAAGAAGGGCCATATCATCAAGGAATGCCGAACAGTAAAGACTTGCAGCATTTGTTCAAAAGGGAAACACAGTGAAGAAATTTGTGATTCATCCAAAGAAGAGGTGAAAGAACCAACTGGAATAATACGTGCAAAGAGAAAAAGCCCCACAGCTGCGATTGCCTACCAAACTCTGATAGCAAAGGTCAGAAGCAAAGATGGCAGAGAAGTGAGCTGCAGAGTGTTGCTGGACTCAGGCAGTGCAAGAAGTTTCATCACGCAGAAACTCGTAGAAGAAATTGGTAGCAACCCAGTTGGTCATAGATGCCCCTAAAGAAGTCAAAGATGTTGTATCCAAGATGTGGGATCTAGAAACATTGGGAATAAAGGAAGAAGATCTTGTTCACATGGCCTTTCAAGAAGAAATAAAGTTCGAAAATGGCAGATACACCGTCCCGCTGCTTTGGAGAGAAGGGAACTTTCAGGTTCCCCTGAACAGACAGTTGTCAGAAGGCAGACTGAAGAGCCAGCTGAAGAAGTTGCAGAAAAGTCCCGAAGTACTAAACGAATATAATAACATCATACAGCAGCAGCTAGAGGATGGAATTTTCGAAAAGGCTCCAGTGAAACCAACAGGCCAGCGTGTTTCTTACATCCCACATTTGGCTGTTGTCAGAGAAGAGGCAGCTACTACAAAAGTCAGAGTGGTATACGATGCGTCTGCCAAGAGTTCTAAAAGAATGAAGTCGCTGAACGATTGTCTTCATACTGGTCAATCATTGAACCCGCTGTTATATTCAGTTCTTTTGAGATTCAGGTGCACAGATTGGTCCTCATCGCAGACATTAAGCAAGCTTTTCTGCAGATAGGAATCGATCCAGCTGACAGAGATGCCCTGAGACTCCTGTGGGTGAAGAATGTAGACGATGAAGACCATCAGATAGAAGAATACAGATTTACGAGGGTGATATTTGGAGCTGGACCTTCACCATACGTATTAAACGCAACCATCAGACATCACCTGGAGCAGTTCAAAGAAGCTGATCCACAGTTCGTAGAAGACATCGAAAACAGTCTGTATGTAGATGACTACATTTCAGGTGGCAGCGATGCTGAAGAGCTCTGCAGAAGAAAGGAAAAGCTGCAAGAAACCTTTGAGAAAGGAGGATTCTCTCTACGAAAATGGTACTGCAACGACAAAGACGTATGCCAGCAGATAAACTCAGATGCAACTGATGAAACCAGAAAGGTCCTTGGAATTCTATGGGATCCAACGTATGATACAATGAAGATCAACCTAGATATGGAAACCCCAAAACAGCCGATCACAAAAAGGGCAGTTTTGAGTTCTCTGGCAGCAATCTTCGATCCACTTGGTGTATCAGGGCCTATTGTGATGAAAGCTAGAGTACTATTCCAAGAAATTTGTTGCTAAAGGAAGGCAATGGAATGGTTGTTGGAAATTAAAGAACTGAAGTATCTAACTTTGCCGAGGACTATCAGTGAAACCTCAGATGATCCGGCAGATTTTGAGTTACACGTCTTTTGTGACGCCAGTGCGATGGGCTATTGTGCAGCTGCGTACCTGGTTTATGAAGGCGTTGAAGGCAAGAAAAGTAGGCTCTTAACAGCGAAATCCAGATTGCCCCCCCCCCTGAAAAAATTAACGATCCCAAGGTTGGAGCTACTGTCAGCGAGAACAGGGGCAAAGCTTGCAAATACCATCCTGAAAGCCTTAGGAGTCAAGATCAACAACGTCTATATGTGGTTGGACAGTTTAACAGCACTTTATTGGATAGAGAATAAAGGAGCATGGAAGCCTTACGTTGGCAACAGAACGAAAGAGATTCATGAGCTGGTTCCTGGTGCTGTGTGGAGTCACTGCCCAACAAGGTTAAACCTAAGCGACCTTGGAACAAGGGGAGCAAGTGCAGCAAAGCTCCAGCACTGTACGCTATGGTGGGAAGGACCAGAATTCTTGAAAGAAGACCAAGATTCTTGGCCAGAGCAACCAAGCGAACTGAAACCGGCAGAGGAAGCGATTGTGGAAGAAAAGAGTCCCAGTCTGTTGGTGAAAACAGAGGGGAGTGTTGGTTTGCAAAACGTTATAGAACTGGCAAGATTCAGCAGCCTGAAGAAACTATTACGCTGCACCGCAAGAGTGTTTCGCTTTGTCGAAAACTGTAGAAAGCAGAAAGATCAGCGATCGGTGGGTGCTAACCTAACTTCAGAAGAGTTGAGGAGCGTAAAGATACGTTGGATTCAATCCATACAACATGAGATGACAGGATGCAAAGAATTCGAACAATGCTCTCAAGATCTGGGTGTGTTTCAACATGAAGATGGCTTCTTACGTTGTGGTGGGAGACTGAGAAACTCCGATTTGAACTTTGAACAGAAGCATCCTATTCTGCTACCAACGAAGCACAGATTCACAGATCTGGTGGTTCTTGACTGTCACGTGAAAGTCGGACACGAGAAGATTGGGAGAACCTTAGCTGAAGTTAGAGCGGAATTTTGGGTACCCAGAGGAAGACAAGTAGTGAAGTCAATTGTCAAAAGTTGCAGACTGTGCAAGATCTATTCAGCAAAATCGATGGCAAGTCCACAGATGGCACCTCTACCAGACACAAGAGCAAGGAGAACACGGCCTTTTCAACACACAGGTGTTGACTTTGCTGGCCCACTGTATGTGAAGTCAGGGAAAGAAACGGTCAAGGCATACATAACGCTCTTCACATGCGCAACGACAAGGGCAGTTCATCTGGAACTAGCTGAAGATATGACAGCCAGTGTATTTAGAATGACTCTGGAGAAGTTTGTTGCAGCCTGGGGTATGCCAAATCTGATGATCAGCGATAATGCGTCAACATTCAAAACGACTGCATTGCAACTGAAGAAGTTATTCGACCATCCAGAAATACAAGAGTATTTGCAGTCAAATTTTCTTACTTGGAGATTTAACTTGGCCCTCGCAGCCTGGTGGGGAGGATGGTTCGAGAAGATGGTTGGTTTAACTAAAAACATTCTGAGGAAAACACTTGGAAAGGCTCTGCTCAACTTCCCAGAAATGGAGGTAGTATTAAAGAAAACTCAGGCCATTCTGAATAATAGACCCTTGTTTTATCAAGGAGAAGAGCTCGAAGAAGAAGTCCTGACGCCAAATCATCTTGTTTATGGCCAGAGATTACCACTATTTCCAGATATCCCTGAAGACATCCTAGAAGAACCCGATGAAGTCAACAGTAGAGTCAAACACATCGAAACGAAGTTAAATCAACTATGGGACCGATGGAGCAAGGAATATTTGATTGGATTGCGGGAATTCCACAAATCTAAAGATACCCGAAAAGGATCCATGTATGAATTGCAACCTGGTGATATTGTTCTAATTGAAAACAAAGGAACTCATCCTGGAAGAAAGGAAGGATATTGAAGTTGTTGGTAGGAAAGGATGGCGTGACAAGAGGAGTAGCGATGGAAACCGTAGTCAATGGTCACAAGAGGAGACTGGAGAGAGCTGTCCAACAGATTTATCCTTTGGAAATTCGTGGAAATCAGAACACGGAAAGGAGACAGGAAGATAAACAGATGCTTAGAAGGAGCAAACGAGTCGCAGCCGCCAATGCGCGAGCAATAATCAGCACAATTGTAGAAGAAGTCAATCAAGATCAAGTTGATTGAAGAGGGGAGTGTGTGCTGAATTAATATTTTAATTTGTGAATATGGAGAATATGGAGGAAGGAGTTAGGCCATTTCTTTATGGGACACTTCAAGACGGAGGATACAAGAAGGAATCACCATCAAAGCACGAATCTGGCTTAAAAAACCATGGACAGTTCTGAACAGTTGATACTAGAAGTCATGTACAACGTTTAGAAATCTTGCACGTATCTCAGTAGTGTTGAAATGGACTTAATAGGTAGCATAGGGGAATGTAATTAGAGTATTGTTTTTATATTAGTAGCGTATGTAGTTGCGCATGAGAGCAATAGGCGATTCCCCTTTACTAGGCTATATAAGTGCACCGTCGCCTATTGTTCTCCAGAGGCCTCTGATCGCGAGTAGAGCAAAGACTAAAGATTAGAGTAAAGAAATTCAAGTAAAGATAGAGAACTCTGTGGTCGTGAGTACCATATTGTTGTTCAATAAGAAGCGCACAGGATATTTAGTACACGAAGATACGATTGGTATCTTGGTAGGATAAGCGACTAGTAT
This sequence comes from Chrysaora quinquecirrha, assembly GCA_014526335.1. Lineage (NCBI taxonomy): Eukaryota > Metazoa > Cnidaria > Scyphozoa > Semaeostomeae > Pelagiidae > Chrysaora > Chrysaora quinquecirrha. The sequence goes on along the minus strand of JACTAT010000368.1, from coordinate 849,232 downwards.
TCATTCATTGGTTTATTCGAATTATTCTTTCAATTCTTATATATTTGTAGTTAAATTTGTATTGAAATATTGTCGATCTTAGACCTAAATGTTATTGCGCATACTTGAATTATCTGTATGAAAGAAATATTGTATCTTTAGTCATTAAGTAAGTAAGTAAGCAAGTTTAGCTTGTTTGGTCTCTCGGTTCCTAAGTCAAGGTTACTAGTGTTCCTTAAGTCGCTGTTTTCTCAGGTTAGAAAACTTTTCTTGTAACCTGTAGGTACCCTCCGTTTTACTAGGCGTAAACCCTTAAGGTTATTGGTCCGCTAGGTTGCCTAGAAACTGTATTGTGGTATTCTTACGTATTTTAAAGTAGTTTAAATTTGTTTAATCGTGTTGTGTTTGTGTTGAGATATTATTGGTGAGCCTTTGCTTCACAAATTGGCGAAGATCTTTCTTGTCTTTTCTCTTGCGAGGCTTAGGGTTTGCGTAGGGAGTTTTTTGACCTCGCGCTTAGGATAGACCTTTTTTCTTGTTTCTTTTGTTACAGTCCTCTTTTTTAGGTTATCGGTCAAGGTGTCAGCCCCGTAGATTCCCGACAGACAAGCTAGCTGGATAAGACCACGACACCTAAGCACCTTCTGTTAACTTTTACAATTTTCTTAAGTTGGTCAGTTTTATGTTAAGACAAAACAATAAATAAGTCATATAGCCTAAGTGAAATAGGCGAAATATAAATAATTTACATACATATCATTAAAATTAATTTTAAAAATAACTTCAGCATTACCCCAGCATTATTATGCATCAAGTTCTATTAATAAAAGACTTTAATCAGTAGGAAAGTATTCATGAGTAAAAAGGTTCTTTCTAAAGTACTATAGGTGCTTGTTAATGTTAACAAGATTAAAGATTAAATGAAGATTTTAAACAAGAACTTCAACACACAATACAAAAAATTGAATATAAAATAGAATGAAACTAGTATTGCTTAACTTCAATATTCTTTTCACATGCATCTGATTTTTCTCTTATCTGGACATGGTGCCAAACAACATCCAGATAGTCACCTCTTTTTAACCATTCTTTAGAGGTTTCATCTCGCTTCCAGCCGATATTCAAACAGGCACAAATCTGGAAAATGGTAGTACTTTATATTCACTTAAGAAAAATTTCAATTTCGAATTGTTTGCTGTTTTGCGCCTTTTTTACCTCAAAGTTTCAACTCAATTGTACAGCTTGGGGCACAGCTTATGGTCATGACGCTTGATGCTTAAAGCATACCACATATGGCAACTGAAAAATGCAGGTCTGCGGGTCCTGAAAATGCAGGTTCCTTGCAAAACAATGAAAAGTCGCTCATGTAACGGAATTCATAGCGCCAAAGAAATTTGTGTGAGGCTTACGCCCATTTCCTTCCCTCCTGTTGTTTTACACATCATGTGCACCGCATTGTCTGCAATTCTTTTTTCCGAAAATTTTTGGATTTTGCGATTTGCGAAGTTTCTGATGTGCGAACAAAATTCCAACACCACATACAGAAACATTCGAAGTACATAAATAAATAAGTTTGAAACAACAACCAGATACAATTACTGTCCCCATCATTTTGTCACTAAAACGGGATTTCAGTGAAAACAATAGGTCTTTAAGCAAACGTTTACGAGATTTAGCTGGAGTGATTTGCCCCTTGGCTTAAATATAGTCTTTGAGATGCACAAAATTTCGAAATTGCGATGAACAGCGGAATCATTTTCGGGCATACTTAAAAGCTTTTTTCGTCTGACACTCCTCAGAGTATGAACGTCAGAAACAGACCGAAACAATAGACTGAAACTCTTCAAATAATTCTATTGGTCTTCCCGCTGTATCCGACCAGCTGATTGGTGTTTAAAACACAATGCCAATTCAGCTTTTCGTTCTTTCTGATTGGTGCATTTCGAGCCGCATCTGGGTATAAATTCCGCCTTAGTTTATTGTTTCGGTCTGTTTCTGACGTTCATACTCTGAGGAGTGTCAGACGAAAAAAGCTTTTAAGTATGCCCGAAAATGATTCCGCTGTTCATCGCAATTTTGGCTTAAATATATTGGTTATGTTTCTTTGTGTGTGTGTGTGCCTTTTATTTTAAATCGAAATTACTTTTAGCTACAAATGCAACTAGTCTAATTCGATTATTTACAGGAAAAATATGAATTAACGGACAATTTATAAAAAATTTTGAATACATTCTATAAAGAGTTACAAACAATTCTAGAAATATGATGGGTGTTCCAACAAATTCTGGCAGGCATTGTCTGAAAGCTGAAAATCGTATTTTTCATCAGATGTGGTTGAAACATTGCATCTAGTGGTATTTTTGAGCAGAGGATTCGAATATGACAATAATTTTGCTCTATATGATCATTAGGTATATATAATGACGTCACAATTCAGAGATAGGGGGGTAAATGGAAATGTCGACGTGAAGTAAGGCATCTGCTATAGCAGACGAAGATTTAATGGCATATTTGTAGTTTCATATGTTGAAAAAATCTCTGTAATACTTTATTGTATATATGCGTAAATAAAATAAGATCTCCATACACGGTATAATGCAGCCAAAGAACAGAGTTACCATAGGGGTCTGGGAACTAGTGTTTGAATTTTTATTCTAAAGATGGCAATGTTATTTTCAATTAATGAAAAATGATTCTCAGAGTTAATTAAGAGGAATATGTTCGTCTTGAACATGTCGATAATGTGTGATACCATATTCCTATCTTTTTACGGAATAAAACATATTGATTCACTTGTGATACAGCTTATGAATCCTTATGAACCCGAAAGTAGACAACTGAATTGAATTGAATTGAATGTTGAACTTAAGTCAACGGTTTGCACCTAAATTGTGTACTTTAAAAAAGGAAAATCAATTCTTAGTCTTGTAGACAGGGAAATTACTGTAACCATCTAGCAAACTGGGTAACCGAAAATTCTATTGTTGCTATTACTTAACTATACTATTGCAGACATTTTGGCACTTGGGACATTTTTTGGTAATTACCGGATGTCACGTGATCGATGACGTATGTAGTTGCCGGTCAGTAAAAAATCAATGTCCAGATATTTTTAATTTCAGTATACCATATGAAAGAGCATCGAAAATGGAGCAAAATATTATAGCATATGCCTTGCATTTGAGTAACGGATACAAAGTTATGGACAATTCAAAATGTGCTCCTCCGCAGAGGCTCGAGTCTTTTTAGCTTTGAAAGTTTATTCTGTAATCTGTCTGAAGCAAAACTACTGTCTCAAAAACATTGTTGAGGTATCACGGATGTACAAGAGGGGCGAAACTTTCAGAAAAACTTAGATTCATTGTGAAAGTTGTCAATCAAACGTTCTTCTTACCTACTGAACAAGAAGGAAAACTTGCAACTTTGAGTTCATGCGCTTTTCCGATGATACTTAGGTAATGCACTGTATGCCTGCCCAATTTCAACGTCTTACCATTATTATTGCCATTAAAGGTACATAAATGGTAAAAATGTGTGAGAAAAACTTAGATTCATGGTTGTGAGAAAGATTCAAAGACATCCTAAGTCCGCTAGAAACCCTATACAATCATCGTAAGTAACAACGCTTACAAAGCGAGTCGGCAAAGAATCAGTTAGAGTTCATAACAGCAACATCGGAAAAGCTGAAAGTAAAGTCAATTAAGCGGCGCTTAACTTGCTAAACTTAAAAATGGGCTTTTAATGTTTCACTATGAAGATAAAAAGTTGTTCGTGAAGTAAGAAGTTCGATTTTTTATAAGATAGAGGAGATGGCGATTGCTGTTCGCCTGTTCAATATACCTCATCTGATTCAAAATATGCACAATATAGTACTCCAAAGAAGAACATCAACGTTGAAATTGGTAGGTATCTGCTCCACGATTCGCCCTGCTACGCTACGCTTGGTCCTCACCTTCGGGTATGTGGTTTTCTGTAGAAGCTTTATTGGGGCGAATTGTTTCCATATATGTCATTATTGAACGGGAAAGTCATCATGTTTTCCGACTACGCTGTTTGATCGTCACCATGTCTCTATTATCAGGGTCCAAAGAGGTCCATTGGCATCACCCGATTAAATAGTTCAAGCACACGCATCATTAGCTACCATGTTGAGGAAGTGGGACACGGCCTTTAATCAATTTCAGGATGCCTTTGCTGCATTTGGTATGGAAAAAAAATGGCAATAGTGAAAATAGAACTACAAGGAAAGGGACACAATAAAAGAAACGAGCAGAAGGTGCCAATGACGCTTCCAATGAAGCAACGAAAGAAAATTATCCATGAACGTAACTTTTTGACAGCAGTGCGTTTCCTAACAATTCACATTCATTCTGCTATTCTTCTTTGCAAAAGATCTCGCAATGGCGATTAAGAAAATTTCGAAGATTTAACAGCAAATATTTTGCACCTTAAAATGATTCTGGAAGCGCAGCTGCAGTGGAGACTTGCGCAACTAGTTGTTTTATACCGCGCTTGATATAAAACAGGATTGAGCTACAAGTTCTAGACGCATGATATACAGTATGTTTGCCGAGAAAATACCGACAATAGATTATGGTTGCAAGTAAAGTACATAAAGAATCATACAGTACAAACGATAGACATAGAGCACAAAAAGAATCTAAAGGCAACACATAAACGCACATTCGATGCAGTCTCCCAAAGTTTCGGCTTGCTCAAGGGATAAGAACTTTTGATTGACTTCTCACAACCATGAATCTAAGTTTTTCTCACACATTTTTACCATTTATGTACCTTTAATGGCAACAATAATGGTAAGAAGTTGAAATTGGGCAGGCATACAGTGCATTACCTAAGTATCATCGGAAAAGCGCATGAACTCAAAGTTGCAAGTTTTCCTTCTTGTTCAGTAGGTAAGAAGAACGTTTGATTGACAACTTTCACAATGAATCTAAGTTTTTCTGAAAGTTTCGCCCCTCTTGTACATCCGTGATACCTCAAAAAAGTTTTTAAGACAGTAGTTTTGCTTCAGACAGATTACAGAATAAACTTTCAAAGCTAAAAAGACTCGAGCCTCTGCGGAGGAGCACATATTGAACTGTCCATAACTTTGTATCCGTTACTCAAATGCAAGGCATGCATTATAATATTCTGCTCCATTTTCGATGCTCATTCATATGGTATACTGAAATTTAAAATATCTTGACATTGATTTTTTACTGACCGGCAACTACATACGTCATCGATCACGTGACATCCGGTAATTACCAAAAAATGTCCCAAGTGCCAAAATATCCGCAATAGTATAGTTAAGTAATAGCAACAATGTAATTTTCGGTTACCCAGTTTGCTAGATGGTTACAGTAATTTCCTGTCTAATTTTGGTCCTGACTTGACTTCTATAGATTGTGACAAAGAAATACTTTTTCCTATTCAACTGAATCTCGCACACAACGCATTCAGACAGAGTCGCTAAGTCAAATCGATTTTTTGAAGGAAGAGAGTCTTTGACATATAGCCCAACGCCACCCCTTTTCACGTTGTGTGGATGGTTACTTTTTAAAAACGTATAGCCGTCTAAAGCTAGTCTATCTTCATTGGATGTGTTGTCAAGGTGGGTTTCAACAATGCCAATAAGATCATAATTACACACCGAATTATAAGCCTCTATAAGGGAGACTCGTGAGAAATAATGCGCAGCAATACTATTTAAATTCCAAGTGCAAAAATTAAGTGTTTCAGGGCCTGGGTTTGTTTCTACATCACCACTTTGCAGAATCCTCCTAAGGACTAACCATTTCGTATGAAGTGTATAGCACGTTATGCACCCAATGTAAAAATACGCGTACAGGAAAAGAAAGCGCTTGATAACGGACCGCTTGTGACGAACAAAACAAATGATACCACTTGGAATTCGCTTCATGATTTCTACAGTGGTATAAATTGCTATCTTTGCAAACTGATGCAAGTAGACGAACAAAGGAAAGAAGGAAAACCGCGTTGGCACAGAGTGCACTGCAAACAATTCTTTTGTCAGCGCTAGGGGTAGAACGGGGATTGAGATTGCAATAAAGCAACAGCAATACCAGTAAAGCTTAAAGACTTGGAAGAGAATTGAAAAAGGCCTGACAGTTTTACTCAGGGGACACGATCTTTGAATAGATACACGGAAACACCCTATTGTTGCCCGCCACTGATTGATTTCAACCGGCATCGTCATAGGGAAATTCTCTCGCTGGCTCTAGTCCGCAAGCCACAATGCAACCACCATTGCCACATCCTAGGTAACATAACACACAATATACCAAACGAAAGCAGCAAAAAGTAAAAAGAAGCTTACAATAACCACAAGTGAGGCTGACAATAGAAAAAAGTGAGTACACAAAGGTTGGAACAAAATTTCCAATCATTTGGGATTTGTTAACAGCTGTTGGCATGGTGTAGGGAGCAGTGTTGCATGTTTTGGAATTTTATAATTTGAAATTTCCTAAATAAAGAAAAAAAACGTTCTGGCATTGTTTGTTTGCTTTGAAAAACGTTGACTTGAAACTAGTATTCGCAGTTCAATATTTGCATATGAAAAGAGATGTTACTAATGTCGCCCCAATGGGTTAAAAATGCAGACAGACTCCAGCCCCGTTAAAGAATAGCAAAACAACAACAGGTCTCAGGGACTATGCCCTGTCTAACTGAACTCTCTACTCTTCCTCTGTTTGAGTTTCTTCTCCTGCCACAACTGATCCTTCAACATCACTTTCTGCATTGGCTTCACCATTTAGATTCAGATCTGCAAGAATTTCCATGAGACCCTTCTCCCCATCGAAGTAGTGGAATCTATCTCCTATTTTGGCACACAATCTACAATTTATGTCTGCAAAGGCAAACCCAAGGTGCTTTTCTTCTAGAACTTTCGACGTTTTTATGACAGTGTCTAGTCTTTTCTTTGTCAGATCTAATCTTACCTTATACTTCGGAGAGCTCTTTCTGGCGCGATAAACGGCTTACCTGTGCCGCCAAGTGGTGAATCTGACGATCATCGTGTGGATCATTTTACCTTTCACAACTCTTGGCCGTCCAATTCGGTGTGCTCTGTCAACTACGTTATCTGGCACGCTTACTTTTAATTCTTTAAAGACTGTTTTTACCTTCTGGAGACATTTCTCACCTGTTTCATTTTCCTCCGATGCTATACCATCGATGCGTAGGCACAAGCGTCTATTATACTGTTCTTGGTCGTCGACTCCTTTCTCTAATTGTGAAATATAACTTTCCATAATCGCTATCCTTGATTCAAGGACATCAATCTTCTCGTTTTGCTTCATAATTGTATCGTGCAAATTTTGTATGCAATCTTTCGTTGCCATTGTTTTCTTCAGCTCGGCGAATCTGGTATCAAAATATTCTTGATATTTTGGTATGGTCATGATGGCCTACTCGTCCCACACGTTTGGTAAAAAAGATATTCACAATAATTTCGACGAATTCCAATTGACTACTCCAAAAAACAACTATACCCAATTAAACGATGATCCTATGGTCATGTTCCACAGTTTGCATTAATCATTCGTACTAACAAAATAGAATAAAAACTCCCATTTCAGCCGCAGCTCAACGTTCACATATCCGCTCCGCACGCCGCCATCACCAAGTGATTGGATGACAACAATTGGATGATTGGAAGTGATTGGATGACAACACAGCACGCGATGGAAATGCAATAAAAATAGAACAGCTAAGGAAATTTCTGATTCAGTATTTGTTTCCATAATTTTTATGTCCGAAGGACATATTAAGAGGGTGTTCGTTGTAATAGGCATATAGGTAGGCATATAGGCATATAGGCATATAGGCATATAGGCATATAGATGTAGTCAGGGAAAAATACATTTTGACCCCCAAAAAATTGCTACAAAAGGTTTTTCAATCGATTCTGTTAGGAAATGAGGTACTTTTTAACATACTAAAAGTTTACTGAAATTTGACCACTAGAAAAGTGTTTTTTTCAAGATGGCGCTGATGACGTCTTTTTACATTAGGAATTTGGGCCTAATTGTTTATAACTTTTCACTTAGTTAGGGTATTTCAATTTAGATTTCAGTTATGGAATCTACACCAAAAGAGCTTTCGAATGATATATAATTTTATTTATTTTGATGATATTCACATTTTGTCACGTGACCTTGGTCCGCTGAAATCTGGAAATGGCCATAAGTGTGAAACTATCAGCTTAATAATGTTGCTCTTGGTGTCTATACCTAGGTTTTAGGGGGCAAGGAACAAATTAAGGCCATCAGATGTAACACTGGACCAATAAATAGCATGAAAATCCAGCATGGCGTCAAACAGTGGTGGTGCTGCATCAATCGAATGACCGGGAAGGCTAAATACCATGTATGCTGTACGTCTATATCAATCAGCGCAATTTTGGCTTTTTCCATAGGTTTTAGGAGGCAAGGAACACATTAAGGTCACCAGAAGTAACACTGGACAATTAAATAATCACCTATAACATAACTTTTGTCCATAAAATCAAAACGCTGTTAAACTTAAAGAGTCATCTTCATCCTCAATATCAATCTCTTGAGTGTTGCTTGGATTATCACAGTTGTCAGTTTGGCATGGTCCACATGCCGCAGTACAAGGAAGACCGTATCGCCTACAGCTGCATCGGGAGGTTTGGCATCCTTTTGAACAGTTACAGTGAATTACTTTGAGAAGTTTGTCAGGAGCAGCTTTCCACTCTGTCATTCTTGGAATCAGCTGATGGGTTTCTTCTCTCCATCCCCAATCTGTAGGGTTCATGCCATTTGCCATGCCCATCCATACCATTACTTGATAGTACACACGTAGACTGTGGAATTGTGTAGCAGAGGAAGTTGGGGGAAGCCTTTCAGGGGTGACGAATGATTTAGCAGTTGCCACTTTTTTGGTGAAAATGAAATGACGCAGTGATGACAGTGTATCGTTTGACTTGCCACCAAAGAGATCAACCATCAGGTGCTTTTCCAGATCTGATATCTGTTCCTGAGATCTTTCTTGGACGGTGAATGCATTAGCACAGGCCGTCATGACAGGGTCCAATTTAATTAATTTCTGAAAAGCTAACTTTTTTCCGATACCAAAGATCCTTGATGTTGAATCGCATCCGGTATAAGCATGAACAAAGAGCAAGTGACTGCAGACATCGTCTCCCAATTTTTCTTTTAACAGGGTAATATTATACACCTTTGACTGTTTTTTAGCATCTGAACGGAAATATATAACATTATCATCTGTTCTTGAGTAGTGTAGGAGCAGGATCATCAAATCTGTATCCTCACCAACTAATGTTGTGCTGCAATGATGGGCACGTTCAACAGCAGCCCTGGCAATATCAACATCCGCATCCCCTGGTGACTGAATGACATGGCATCCTCTTTTGATCAGTGCTGTGCTGATGAGAGCAATCATATTCGCTTTATTTTTATCTCGAGACAAGAAGTCTTCCTTTTTGCCTGAAAACTCTGTTTCTGCTGTAAAGCTAACAATGGGATGCGCATTTCTTCCCCGTCTATCATGCGTGTTGTCCTTTATCGAGGGACCTTCATCGTAGCCATCAAACACAACGGTCGCTTGTCCGTAATGTTTTAAAGTAAACTGTGCATAAGATTCTGCTATTGCACCATATGAGTCACCTTTCTTCCACGGTAAGCGATGGAGCAAAGAACCACCATCAAGCACGTAACAGTCTGTTTCAGGAATAGAGTTCAACACCGCATCACATGATAACTCCGTAGCATGGTCTCGAATGGCCTGAACAAGTTGGGGTTTGTCTGCTTTTCGTAAAATGTTTGCAGTCTCGAAAAGTGGTGGAGGAAACGGACTTAGCTCATACCTCAAAACTTCTTCAAGGGAAAGATCTCCTGTCTTTGACACCACAAGGAAACGCTGGAAAAGAAGAGCAGGGTCAATGGTGCGATCTGGAGCAATCTTCGCGGCAGAAACATTTCCCAGGGTTTTAGCTCGGTCCTTCCGTTTGAATTTGTAGGTAAATGCCGACTCTCCAACCATACCTTCAATGATCTTGCTTCCAACAGCTTTGAAGTCATTCACGTTCACATCTGGTGCAGCAACTATCCCGTGGACAATATTTCTCAGAGTAGGATCCGAAGTGTATGGTGAACATGAAGCAAGTTTTTGCTGAATTTTATCAAGGTCAGATGCATCTCTTTTCATGCGTGCCTCTGACGAGTCCTTGTGCTGCGGACTTGTACTATAGGTTAGTTCCGTGAATTCCTGCATGGCACAGTTATATTCTGACGTGACGGGCGCAGACAATGTCCAAATGTTTCTGAGCTCCTCGGTCATCCCACTGCCTCGAGTTAAACCACCAGTGCTCTTAAGTGACCTCATCAGTGTTTGCTCTATAACGAGATCACTACTTAGTCCTGCCCAGTATTGATTGCTCTAACGAACGACGTGGAAGCCATCAATAAACCTTCTATAAACATCTGGATATCTATCCTTGAGGTTGCTCATTTCTTGAAGATAATAATATGCAGATCGCAAATAATTAAAATGGCCAGCCGCGGCAAACACCGGTAAGCAGTCTGAGACGGCCTGCAGATGCATAAGCCAAGACCCAGTGCGATCTGCCTTGATCAAACTTCTTGCCATTTCTACCATTCGTTGATAATTCAACCACAGCTGGCTAGTCTTTGAGTTCTGAACAATTTCTGATTTCTTCTTTTCCATTTCTTGCTCTAGTTGCATCAAAACATCGGAACGAGCAGCACTCTCTATTGTTGTCTCTCCAATAAAAATGGAGGAACACAACTCTTCAGCTGTATTCAACAGTGACACAATCTCAGGATTTGCTTCGGCTGATTCTGATAAGAGCAGGCTGTGTAGACATTTGTCAACTAGAAGATGGCCACGTATAGCTCTTTGGACTGCTTTTCCTGACAACATATGCCCAACAGCTGTCTCCCCGTATACAGTCTCAAGGATGTCTTGCAGGCCTGTTTTTTCCATGAGGGTTCCAATAGCTCCTAACAAGTTCATCAGAGTGTGGAAGCACCCTAACAAGAGAACGATTTCCTTAAGATTACTATTTTGTGGTGCGTCAATGATTATTTCAGCTGCTTTCCAATACAGTGGCTGGTCAAAAGTTACAATAGTGGGAAGCTTGTGCTTCATGGCAAGGTTGCAAATAAAGTCTAGTGTAGACAGAATGCATGACTTGTCTCCGGAGTACATGTTTATCATAGGCAAGAATGCTACGGAGGACTCTCCAGGGTGCTGGTTTCCCTGATGAAGAACGTGCATCATTCCCTGCCAGTTCGGTGTTGAATCGCTGAATCGTAATGAAACCTCCCAAAGAATGTCAATCTTTCTGTCAAAATCGACAAATTGCGGAAGATCTTTGAAAACAATCTCTTGACAAGCATGTTTTCCTAGTCTATATTCTAAAATTGGAATTTTCGTTTTCCCTTCACATTTTAATTCAGAAATGTGTTTTCGCGGAATAAGACGGGTCATCTTTTGTCCTGGGGTAACAGCGGCTATCACACCCATGCCGTGAAATGTCCCTTTGCCGTCAATAGTGATGATGTTATGATCAACATTATCTGCGGCAAAGAGGACAGACGTTCCTAGCAAATCAACATCACCACCTAGAATATCTGGTTCCACACAATCTGCCGCATTTTTCTCAAATCTTAGAACTTCTGTATATGAGCTGCAGAATCCCATTTCATGAAGAGTATCCACTAGAAATTTTGAACGATAGAGATGATGGGTTTGAACAGCAAGTCCTAATTGTAACGGCGAAAGAACAGCTCGTGGGCGGACTGCCTGTATTATGGATTGACCAATCGCTGCAACCTTACGTCGTCTGTCTTTTTCGACAAACAACGTATCAAGAGCTGTGCGCAGACTAGCTGGGATGAAAGAAAGGGCCGAATCAAGCTCTACGTCTTGGCTACGTGGATATTGATTTGTCATGGTAGAAACTTGAGATTTTATATCACTTTTAATTAATCTAGCAGCAGTTTCAATAATAGCATGCTTTTGCGATTCTTCATTGCCTTCCTGACTATTTTGGAGATAGTATGATCTCAGAATATGTGATGTTTGTTCTCTCATTGTAACAATATCACCCAAGCCTTCTCCTTCAGAAAAATGAATCAATTCTTTGAAGCGTTCTTTGAGACGCTTTTTTAAGCTCCAATTATCATATGGTTCAGAATCCGGATCAGAAAGAAATTCCTTCATTTTCAACCTCAAGGAGGTTACAGATAGTTGGTCTTCACTGTTCAGTTCTAGATAAGAACACATTTTTTGAAACGCTTCCTCTTTTTCTTCATCTCTAGGTCGACCAACCTTTTTGCGCTTGGCATCGGGGGCATTTTGAAATTCTAAAGGCACATCTCTGAAAGAACGAAAATTTCCACTACAAGAATGATGGTAAAGACCGTCTGCAGCATGTAAATCTTTTAAATAATATTCAATGCGACCTTTTACTGTAAGTCCCCAATTGTCAGAACGGGATTCACATATCTCTAATATCTTCTCTACAAACTTGTCGGTCCGAACCCAGCTAAAGTTTCCCTTTTCTATCACGACTCTACAGCCACAGAATATGCAATCTGTCGCACTGTTGAAGCCTCCACTTGATTGCCTTGTGGTTCTCTTTGGTTGGGCAGAATCACCACTTTTCTTTGCAACATGGCTTTTAATGTCTTTTTCATTAATGTAGCGTTGACGACAGCTAATATGTACTTTGGCACCCACTGCAACAACAAGATTATCTTTCCACTTAACACTGGCTGCATTTATTCCCTTCGCCCCCTTTAGTTGAACTGCAACCCACTTTTCATTAGAATCCTCGATATCTTCCTTGCAGATTGAACAAATATCTTGACTGACAGTGCTTGCACTCATAGTTATATCACACCTGAAAGTATAAGGAGATAAGGGTTATCTTCCAGTGGGGTAGGAAGGGCAATTGTTTTGGGGAGGCAACTATCGTTTTAAAACAATAGAAAAATAAGCACTACACAAAGGAACAATTGAATATTGCAATTATTGGTAACCGGGTCCCTTTGCCCCCCAGCAGGTGTGCTCCTGTCTTCTTAAAGAGTCTTTCATTCTGTGAATTCATGCTTGAATAAGGATATGCATTTATTTCAATTTAGGCCTAACCAACATCATCATCGTCACAAAAAACTTGCCATAGTATGCAAGGAAGTAAAAAACCGACAAAATATGATATCTTTATTTGCAAACTGAGAAAAGCATAGTAGTTTAAACTATTATCACCACGTACCTTTCATTTAGCTCCGAAGTCATTCACATTTTCATCTCTTCTTCAGGGCTCGCCATTTTGTTTCTTGCTCGGCACTGGTTTTTCCCGCGCTTTTAGGCTGTGCACGTGACAAACATGAAAACGAGGTAAAGATTACCAAAGGGAGGCTTTTGCAATTTTCAAGCAAGCGAACGTACAAAGCTCCTAACTGTCAAAACAACGGATGAGAAAACCCTACCAAAACCAAACCAAAATCAATAATAGATACGAAAATCAAAATTTGGCTGATTGATTTAGACTTACAGCATACATGGTATATGGCCGTTCCCGGTTATTCGAATGCTGCGGCACCACTGTTTGATGCCATATTGGATTTGCGTGCAATTTATTGGTCCAACGTTACTTCTGATGGCCTTAATGTCTTCCTTGCCCCCTAAAACCTAGGTATAGACACCAAGAGCAACATTATTAAGCTGATAGTTTCAGACTTATGGCCATTTCCAGATTTCGGCGGACCAAGGTCACGTGACAAAATTTGATTATCATCAAAATAAATAAAATTATATATCATTCGAAAGCTCTTTTGGTGTAGATTCCATAACTGAAATCTAAATTGAAATACCCTAACTAAGTGAAAAGTTATAAACAATTAGGCCCAAATTCCTAATGTAAAATGACGTCATCAGCGCCATCTTGAAAAAAACACTTTTCTAGTGGTCAAATTTCGGTAAACTTTCAGTATGTTGAAAAGTACTTCATTTCCTAACAGAATCGATTGAAAAACCTTTTGTAGCAATTTTTTGGGGGTTTGGGGTATATTTTCCATAGTTTGACTAGCCTAATGCTTTTTCGTGCCAAAACGTAACAAAAGATAAACCACAAATAATAGGAATTAAACTTTGAAATCGCCGTTAAGTGTTGTCGTTAGTGGGCATAATTAACAAAATGCAATTGCTTGCCAAAAACATCAATTAGTATCAACTGTTAGTGTAGCGCAGTGGAATAATGCGCTTGCTTCTTGCTCTAAGGGTTGCGAGCTCGATCCAGATGCAGGAAACTAAAAATTTGACACCATGATTTTCTCGCAAAATAGCCGGCTCGGTCGGGCTTCAAAAAAAGGTTTGACTACAATATTGCAAATTGTTGCTCAAGTCTAATTTGATTTTATTTTTTATTTTGAAATATTTTCATACAATTTTTGATTGGGTTGTTATTCTCAGAGGTTTCTAGAAGTCCTCTTACATGTAAGATATTTTCGTGTGAAGAGAGGAGATTGTGGCGCAGTAGAAATTGTTGCCAAGTTAGACAGAAGAAATTTTTTCAAAACAGTTTGCGGCTTCGAGAATCATCTGAAAATAAATGGTTCAAAGTTGGCAATCAATTCTTCGAAGTGCTACTAATTATCGAATATAGTAATCTGCATAGTATGCGAAATTCTTATGATAGCTTTTGGAGATTCTAGAATTAAATTAATCATTTGAAGCGAAGATTACAGGTTTCGGTGCACTGAAGGGAGTTATTTGTTACATAGTTTAACCTATGAGTTGAAATTTATTAGTACATATACGTTACTAGAGGTTTTCTATTTTCGATTCAAAGCTTTGGGATTCTTCCAGGAAAGATTCATCTGATCGCATTGTCAACAATCGCATCATCATCATAATGGATCATTATCATCATCACCATCATCATCACAATCACCAATCAATGTCTTCAACATGATCATCATTGTTGAAGAAGATGATAATAATATCATCCTCTTCAAAGTCATCATCATCTTCAAAATCATCATTATCATCATCATCATCATCATGATCATCATGATCATCATGATCATCATGATCATCATCATGATCGTCATCATCATCATCATCACCAACATAATCATTATCTCATCATTGTTGTCTTCTTTTTCGTCATCTCCGTCATTATTAACATCATCTTCATCATTATTATCATCATCATCAGCGTCCTTCGGACATTGCTACAGCGTTGCTATTTTTACAAGAATGTGATACATTTACATGTGTTACAATTTTATTTTGAAGACAATTATCAATATTTCGTTCTATTTCCCTTAGTACGGTGAATTTCTAAAAGTTTTTTCGTCATTGTTCCTATCGTTTTGTTTATGAGGTCCATGTCGAATTTTCTTAGCGTCTCCTTCACGCGGGATTTGAATTTATCGAAATCCCATCTTACTTTTGTTGCTCAAGGGCTTGCCTGCCAAGCTCTCTTTTGACATTATTGAAAACATTTTCGACAGGATTCATATCTGGAGTGCGTGGTGGTATTTTGATGAATGTTGCCTGTATATCACTTAGAGCTTCCATCACAGCTTTGCTTGTCTGCAAAGGATCATTGTCCATTACAAACAGTCTGTCTTTAGTAGCGTTGTTATTGTTACTTAACTCATGTAAAAGTGGTCCAATGTATTGCTAGTAAAACCCGCAAAATACTGTCCCGTCATCTTCTCATACTCCTCCATAAGAACAACCCCCCTTCCATACGAAATGACAACATAACTGGTATCTCTAGCGCTTAATATTCTTTTCCTGCCTTTCTTGCCGTTATTTTTAGATATCGTTACTTCTTGCCTCCTCTTAGCAACACGGTATACTGAAGACACAGGCACTCAAAGCTCTGATGGAATTTCTCTATATGATTTTCATCCATGCTTACTTAGACACTTGATCATAGCTCTAGTTTCAGGTTGAATTTTCTTGTAGAACACCATTGCCAAAGACAATATGTACAACGACAGCATAACACAACCACCTCAACTCAGATGAAAACAGTCTAAATTTCATTTCTCAGTTCGTCAACAGTAAAGATGTCTTTCGGCCTTTCGGGCTGTCTTATTTAACGTCATATTCTATAACTTAGCAGCCTCACCTTCTCTCTTCAACTCGAGCGAGGAGCCTATAATATAGCCTCGTTTTCATGCAATACACATTTTTGCTTTTGAAGCCAAATATCTTTGCCAGTACCCGCTCACTTCAAGCGTAGGCAAATTTTTATCAATTGCAAAGAGCTAAGTAGGCTTCCAAAAGGCCGATAAGCAAGTTCTTTCTTATTTCTACACCGTTCTGTATTTATTTCGTGCCCCTGCGCACCAAAGTATGCGCTGGTGGCTTCAGTGGCAAGTTATGAGGTCACAACAACCACCCACATAAAAATTAACATTATGTTTGAAACAAGCGTGTCAAGTTTACTCTTCGTGCCTAATTTTGTTCTCATATCTTAAAAAACAGGAATTTTAGACTTCAGACAATGCCTGCCAGAATACTTGGAATGCCAGGTTGAATTTCCTACTCAACGCCACATCTCCCCTCCCCCCTCTACAAACAATGTTGGTTTAATGAATGATAAAACATTTCAGGTGCACATGAACATTGAAATCACGTAGCAGCACCCTTCAACATGACAAAACAACATTGTCTCTAGGGGGAGGGGGGGATTGAGTCCGTGAGCTGTGCTTGGAATTGTTAACACTCTTTCATGGGAAAAAGGCTAGAAATATGATGGGTGTTCCAACAAATTCTGGCAGGCATTGTAGATTATCTGCTGATTTTATGTCATCTGGCAAACGATTCCAGATCTGCGGTCCAAGAGACCTAAGACTATTTGAGCCGAACGTTGTTTGGTTGACCTGAGTGCATCTCAAGCATGTTTCTGTAAAGCAATCATGGCTTTCAAAAAATCGGTTTCACTTCAGATATCTTCATATTTGCTGAAAATCCCAAAACCTGGTCGAAAATCCCAAAATCTTGTCTATTCTAAGGGAAATGACTTGCCGAACGAAGGAAGTACCGGAAAGGCTGCTGTAAACCGAGGGTCATTACAATTTTCAAAAAGGGATTAGTAATTTCCTCACAAAATTGTAATCAACAAAAGTAAATTGGTCAAAGGCGGTGGCTAGGCCCAACAGACAACTAAGTAAAAAACTTATTATTGAATGAACACTATCAATTAAATCCAGATAAAAATTACCACATTTTTTTGCTCTTTTATTGAGGATTTAAAAAATGTATACTTTTGTTACTTTATGTCTTAATCTTTTGAAGCAGAATCGATTTTAGTGCAGGGAGCTGATGTCAATTGCATGCGGCGTAATCCAAAACAACAATTGGGTAGCTAAAGAGTTAGTAATTTCATAGCCCTAATTACTAAAACGCGGACACGCGGACTTGCAATGCTAAGTCCGCGAAGTCCGCGTGGTCCGCGTTTTGGACCTGGCCGAAGAACTTTTTTGTTTATGTATGTGTTAGGCCCTATGGTGACCTGCCGCGGCTGACCTGCAAAATGTGACCTGCATTTTACACCAGCCGTAATTTTTAAGAAAAAGATTATGTTAAGTGTGTATCTCCATTCAAAGGTCATTCATTCAATTGTTATTTCTCTTTGTGACCTAAAGGCCGGGTTTTATGTCTGGTATTGTGACAGTTGTCAACCAATTTCCACCCACTAGCAACCAGTGGTCCAATTTGAAATGCTGTGAATTTTGTTGTTTCGCAGCGCAGTGAGAAAAGCTTTCAATGATGTATGGAAAAGCAATTAATAAAGTCTACCAAATGCATGAAATTCACTTTTCTCAGCAACAGAGGCATTCGCCCTCAACCATAATTGCTCATAGGTGGCTCATAGGTGGCTCATAGGAGGTCACGAGACTCTACATTTAAAAATCGTTGGGACCTGCATTGTACAGGAACTGTAGACCTGCATTTTACAGTTCCTGTACGACATAGGCAATGATGTTTAATTGAAAAACAACAACACCAATTAACTATAAATATGGCAAACATTGGATGTACTGAATTTACAATTATTAATAAAATGAAGTTGACAACATCATTTTGAAAATTAAACTTTAATTTTTAACAGAGAAAGAGAATGGAAAAAATTAATTGTTATAATCTAAGAAATAAAGGGTAGTTTTCTGTTCTTTTGGCTTAGCATAGAAAACTTCTAACAAATGTTCTTAACATATACGTTTTGTATCTGCTGGAGAATAATCAGTTTTGGTGTTCAAATTCTAAAATAATGGTTACATCAGCTACAGTGGCGAGGTGAACCCTTTTTTACTGGGGGTCCAGATCCCTTTTGGCACCCCCTCTACCTAAGGCCTCCTAAGGTGTTAGCAGTGTGCCGCTGGGGGTCTTGGGGGCACTGTAAGCCCCCCAACGGGTCCAGGGTGGAGCCCTGGCAGGGGCCTTGGGGGCGGAGCCCCCTGAAGCTCTTGAGATTTTCCGATTTCTGAGGCCTTAAAATGGCTTAGGATCCTGCATATGTTATCTATATACAAGCCATGTAGCGATATCATTATCATGGCAAAAGCCCCTAAATCCGTCCCTGTCTACATAAACATAAAGGTCATGGTCGAGAAATCTATAAAGTTTGTGGTTATTTGGGTTCTAATACAATAGAAGCAAACAATAAACAGGAAATAAACAATCAACAAAAAACAATTCAATAGTCAAGAGGCAATAGTCGAGAGGCAATAGTTGAAGTCTCTGATCTGCCAATTAGTCAAGAATTTGTCCTTATTAATGAAAAAACGCTCAAATATATCTTCAAGTTCGGTTTGCACCAGGGCCTTTGTCAGTTGGGAAGATGTCTTCGCAAATTTATTAATTATATCATCTTAATTCAACGACAGTATGCATAGCTAATGGAAAATAATTTTCTGTTTCGGCATTTTTGCGTCCTTCCTTCGTTTTGGTGCCCCTCAAAAATGCCAGCTGGGGGGCCAAGGCCCCTGCCCCCCCTGCCACCACGCCACTGATCAGCTATAGCTCTTATAAGGACAATCTTTGCATGTAAATCTAAAAATGAATCATTTTCCAACTATGTGAGGGGCATAACCTGAAAAATTTCTGGGGAGTGCACCAGAAGACAGTTAGGGATATAAGCATCTTGTAAAGTTTGGAAAAATGTTGATCTTTTTGGTTAAAATGTCATCCATTGGATTAAATTTTAGGAGTTTTAAGAAAACTTTTACCAGATCAAGTAAAAACTGATAATGTAGAAATTGACAAATGTATTACTTGGCTTTAGGGGTTTTTTAAGTGCCATTTTTGGAAACTTTGCCTACTTTTGTAGGCCTAAATATTTGGATTTTAAGATATAATTCTAATTGCTTGCTGCTAATTTCACAAAAATTAGGATGCAAATGCAAATAACAGACTATTTCAATAAATATCCCCAGCTAACCTGACAGACCCTCACTTTTAGCCACACCACTTTCTTCAATGCTCTGCCAGTGCCAGTGGTGTCGTGGGTGGAGTCTACACTCCCCTGAATTGACACCAGGAAATGTTGATAAATCGCAAACTTTTAATCGAGATTCAAAGATTAAAGCTACTTACACTATATCTTATTCCAAATACAAAGTTGGAAACTTTGAACTCGTAATTTAGTGGCTGTCCTTTAACATAAGTGTCATGAATGTTAATCGCCACTTCCGCAATATCCTTCGGGCGAGTGTCCGCCTTCCTGGCATCAACTAGCTTAACATACAGGATAGAAGGTTCTGGCAAAGGACTATCTGGAACTACATCCCTGAATGTTATTTCACCAGTTATTGTGATATCTCCAACTTTACTTCCCTTCTTCGCTGAAGCCTTCTTCGCTGAAGCCATCTAGGTGAATTTGACTATTGAGTACTTAGAGCCCCTTCACATGCGAAATTTCGAAGCGCTTTGAAACTCGCGGCGCCGTGAGTTCAGTTCGGTGCGTTGGATTTGCAGTCTGTTCACATGAATATCTCAAAGCGCTTTGAGAATATTGCCGCATGCTAATTGCTAGGTTTTCGCGCCAAAAATTTATTTCGAATATAAACAAAAGTGGCGGCTGGTGAAAACGATTTAATTTATAACCACCTGACTTGGTGTCAGACTAGAAAAAAAGATTTATCAATATAACTTCAAGCTGCAAATTATTAGTGAAACTGCCATTTAAGCCATAAATCATAAACACATGAACAGGGCAGAAGAGGGCCTAATTTTGAAATTGTCCTTCTAGCTCTACATAGATTACCCTATAGTTTTAGATTAGTTAAAGATTAAAGGCTTAATTCTAAAAAAGGTATTCTCTTACTTTTTTCTCAATCCAAGGGTTTTCATTTCCTTCTGTACCTGTGAGAAGTGATTGTGATGTGACTAATTCTGTTCCGTCTCTCTTGGTCTCTCTGTGTAACTTTGTTTTTATGGCGCCAAAAATTAGTCAGTTCAATCCCGTGGTGCAATGCTCTTTTCTCATTTCGCTCCGCTTTGAAGAAATTTCTGTTCACATGAGATTTTCAAAGCGCTTTGAAATTTCAAAGCGCTTTGAAAACCCGAACTGAGTTCAGAGCGCTTTGAGTTTCAGTTCACCCTTATCCATGTGAACACTCTAAAGGCTCAGACCAGGCACCGAACTGAACTCACGGCGCCGCGAGTTTCAAAGCGCTTCGAAATTTCGCATGTGAAGGGGCTCTTAGTCCTGGTGTTCCTTGTTGTCTTGCCACCTTGCCACAGAGGCTTTCGGCTTTCAAGATGAAACGAAGCAACCACAACAACAAAACGAGACTTCCAGAAGAACAAGGTCAGGAGGGAATTGAGACCTCTGGCCTTTGGCCTTCGTGAATGAACATTGAACTAAACCCAAAATAACGGAAAAAATATTTTTTGATATTTGCAGAAATTGATTTCAACTAACTAAAGGATATAATAAGGCAAATAAAATTAAGATCTTGATCTGAAAATATTTAGAAATCACACAAAATTTCGTTCGTTGAAAACTTTTGGAAATAAATAAAAATTTATAACAATAGATAAGCCACAAATATGAGGAAGTGAACTTTGAAGTCGCCGTAATTCGTCATCATGGAACCTATTGAGCAGCAATAACGATTTTTTAAACAATTAAAGCCTGGTCGTTCGCAACCACAGACCCCAATCCGAACCACCATTAAATTTGGCCATGCCCCTCAGAGCTGTTGAGCCTTTTGTCTAACATAACAAGTTAGCATGATGGCCTGTGTTCTGTCATCATAGGAGCAAGTTGGGCGAATGTACACAGGCCCAATTGCAAGTAATCCAAATTTCAGTCCAAAGGTTGGGGTTTGGTAAAGAAAAACCTGTTTTTCCCGCGAGCCTGTGTACAAGGCATGCCAGAAAGTTATGGCCAGTAACAATCCAGCACACAGGAATGGGAGGGCGGGTGGGAAATTTTGCAAATATGAATGAGAAAGTTCCCAACAATTTTCAGCCCTTTATACACAAGACAGCCTCGATCGAAACGGCACAGAGACCCTGGGAAGAGGCCCAACAGGGAGACCAGAACGCTCACTCCCGCTTTAACTCAAATTAGAAATGCTTTCTAATTTTCATGTAGATGATTCATTGTGGTAGAAAATTTGGGCACAAGTTCTCGAAGCTCTTATTTAGATAATTAGATTTTTTCGTCCAAGTAGAACATTCTCGAAGCAAATTTGCATATAATATTTACTGAGACGTGGTCATTTGTTGTCGAGAGCATTCTCGAACTTCCTTTTGAATGATTAGATATTTTTTCAGAATATGGTCGATTTTCTTATTGCATAATAAGTTATTTAGTGGGGAAATCCCGAGAGAAATGAGAGTAACCAACTGCGTCATTGAAATGTTTGCTGAGACATTTACTAAGACGTAACTCAGTTATTGTCGAGAAGATTCTCGAACTCGCTACAAAATTCTCTGTTATGCTCCTTAGAACTGGTAGGTTACTAATACCGTAACGGTTATGAATGATGTTATAATGATGATGATCATGATGATGATATCGATTTCGATGATGGTGATGACGATTATGATGGTGATTATTGTCCTTCAGACATTGCGATAGTGTGGCTATGTTTTCTACGTGCGAAGGATGAGCACTATATGTTGAGATGAGATGTCACGGATACAGGTATAGAGAGAGAGAGAGACCTAAGACGCTCTTTTTTGCCAAATGTAACAATAGATTAACCACAAATATGCGTAGGTAAATTTTGAAGTCGCCGTAAATCCCAAAATTAATGGTATCATTAACAAAACGCAATTACTTGACAATAAACATCAATAAGCACCATTTGCTACTGTGGCGCACTGGTCTAAACCACCGCTTTCTTGAACTAGAGGTCCGGAGATCGATCACCGTTTCACGGTACTCTCAATATTTTTTATGATCATTTGGTTTTCATTTTCATGTTTTCATGCTCGAATCATTGATCGTAACAACTCTATCCGTTTATGTCCTTCAATAAAGTTTTTCATTTTTTAGTCTTCAATTTCAATAGTTTCGTTTAATTTTATATGCTTTCGTGGTCCGCAGGTGCATAAAAGCAAATGAGTACCATGAAAAAGAATTCATATGGATTACATTAGTATTGATTTACTAGAGATCTGTCCCTAAAATTTCAATAAAAACTTTTTAGGCTGATATAGTTATGACTATGGAATACTATTTTAAATTCATTGATTATGATTGAGCGAAAATCACGGCTGGGCGTAATTTACATGGACTGCACGTGAAAGTCGACATAAACATGTTTTCGAATGGCAATCAACTGTTAAATTAGCTATTAGTGGTGATTACTCATTGGCAATTAGGTCTGGAGATAGATTTTGTTTATCGAGTTGATGTAAGTTTATGCCAGAATTTCTATTACGCCACAAGCTCTCTCCGTTCTCTTTTTTGAAAATAACACAAAATCTTATAACTATGTATGCAAATTTGGGAATCGAGAATGGCCCATTGCTGTCCAGAATTGAAGGTTGAAAGTGCTCGCGAGATTCGAAAATCATCATTATCATAATCATTGACATCATCACTGTCAGATTCAGCATGTTATTATCATTATCGTTGTCGTTATTTTCATGGTCATTATCATTGTGATAATCAGGGTCATCATCATCATCATCATCGTCATGGTCATGATCATTGTGATCATTGTGATAATCATGGTCATCAACATCATCATCATCGTCATGGTCATGATCATTGTGATAATCATGGTCATCAACATCATCATCATCGTCATGGTCATGATCATTGTGATAATCATGGTTATCTTCATCATCATCATCGTCATGGTCATAATCATTGTGATAATCATGGTACTCATCATCATCATCATCGTTATGGTCATTATCATTGTGATGATTGTGATAATCATGGTCATCAACACCATCATCATCGTCATGGTCATGATCATTGTGATCATTGTGATCATTGTGATAATCATGGTCATCAACATCATCATCATCATCGTCATGGTCATGATCATCGTGATAATCATGGTTATCTTCATCATCATAATCGTCATGGTCATGATCATTGTGATAATCATGGTACTCATCATCATCATCATCGTCATGTTCATTATCATTGTGATCATTGTAATAATCATGGTCATCAACATCATCATTATCGTCATGGTCATGATCATTGTGATAATCATGGTTATCTTCATCATCATCGTCGTCATTGTCATGATCATTGTGATAATCATGGTTATCATAATCATCATCATCGTCATGGTCATAATCATTGTGATAATCAGGGTCATCATCATCATCATCATCGTCATGGTCATGATCATTGCGATCATTGTGATAATCATGGTCATCAACATCATCATCATCGCCATGGTCATGATTATTGTGATAATCATGGTTATCTTCGTCATCATCATCGTCATGGTCATTATCATTGTGATAATCATGGTCATCATCATCATCATCATCGTTATGGTCCTGATTATTGTGATAATAATGATAATCATGATCATAATCAGTTTTGCTGCAGCTGTTGCACTGCTGGACATGGATTCATTTGTGAAATCATTGTTTCATTGTTGCAAATTCTTGCAAACACTCTTTGGTAAGCGTTGTTCCGCCATCCTTCGCACATTGCAACAGCATTGCTATTTTCTGGCTATTTAACGACGTCACATTATACATTTTTGAACATGGTTTTTGGAAAACATTGACTCTAGTACATAACGAAAACTCGGCCAGACCGCGCCTGGGTTAAAAATGTTTTGTGACCCCATTAAACGAGCCATTGAATATTGATGTCCAAATAACCCTAGTTAGTTTTTGCACCATTTCTGTTTGTCAGAGATGAGGACTTATCTTTTTGGGTACAATTTTGGTAAATGCTTTTTTGGCGTCTGCAAAAACGCGTGCGTTAATTTACTTGTGTATGTTTCTTGCTAGAACATACGGGAACGTGACTCGTTATATTGATTGACACTTATGACTCATGCTGAGAGCACATGTTTTGTTAATTGCTAAATTTTGCTAGTCTTCTTGGTTCTGTTGATCTTGTATATGATCGTATGTTATCTTACTGTTAGTTATTGCATTTATCGTGTTTAAAAGTACCGGTAATAATTTCAATAGGTTATGGGCCCAGGACACGTTGTTATATGAGTTTTCATCTGTTCGTTGCTTTGATATTCGTTCCGTAAAGAATTAAAACTAGAGGAAGTCTCTGCGTGGCTGGACTGTGTTTTTATCGTCAAATTCGTAATCATGGCAGCCGAAGACACTGGTTTTAAGGTCGAGAAATTGAATGGAGAGAATTATCATAGCTGGAAGTTTCAAATGAAGATGCACCTCATTGGAAAGGATCTTTGGGACATAGTTACGGGTACTGAAACACTGAATGCTGAGGCGACAGCAGAAGAACAGAGAAAATTTAGAAAAAGAGAAAATTTGGCTCTCGCGACAGTATGTCTGTCTGTCATAAATGCGTTACAAATTTATGTTCGATCTGCAAAGAATGCTAAAGAAGCTTGGGATAATCTAGAAAAACATTTCGAGCAAAAATCGCTTTCTCAAAAGATTTTCTATCGCAGAAAACTGTATGCTGCTCGGATGGAGAAAAACACACGGATGATCGATCATGTAAATTACATTAAAACGCTTGCTGAGCATTTGGAGGCTGTAGATGATCCTGTTGTCGAAAAAGATTTAGTTATTATACTAATTAGTAGTCTACCTGAAAACTACAATTATTTGATCACAGCTCTGGAAACGATTGCTGAGGATAAACTTACTTGGGACTATGTGAGAGACAGATTGATCCACGAATACGAAAAATGCAGACCGGAAGCAGCGGAAGTGAAACAACTGTTAAAATCGAGAAGGCTGAGGCGTGCCAAGATGCTTTGTTAAGCAAGAAAATCACGAGCACAAGAAAACAAGAGAAAACAAATAATTCGAGAAACTTTACATGTCATTACTGCAAGAAACCTGGCCATTTTGCCAGATATTGTTTCAAGAAGAAAGCTGAGAAAAATGCTCCGAAAACTTCATCAGCAAACTTGGCGGAAATCAAGCAGGAGAAAAATGCGGCTGTTGAACCGGAAACTGCAAATGACGTTGAGCTTGCGTTAGCTACAGGGGGTCTTTCATCAGAAAATAATAACTGGTGGATAGACTCTGGTGCTTCTCAGCACATGACCCCAGATAGAAAAGGTATGGAAAAATACATCGCATTTCAGAAACCAACGCAAATCAAACTTGCTGATAACTCTGTGCTTCTGGCTTATGGAAAAGGAAATGTAAATTTGTCTGTTTATGATGGCAAAGAAAGAATTAATGTGATGCTGCAAGATGTACTCTATATGCCGAAAATACAAAATATATTATTGTCTCTATCGTCTGTTACTGAAAAGGGTGCTGAGATGCAATTCAAAGGTCAATCTTGTAAAATAATCATCAATGAAAAAACATACAATATTGGACACAAGCATGGAAAGCTTTACAAACTGAACTTGGAGTCTGAAAATTCATGCTGTTTTGGGTCAACTGAAAATGATGATACTTCTTTGTGGCATTATCGCTATGGGCACCTTGGATACCAAAATCTGAAGTTATTGTGTAACAAGTCTATGATTAATGGTCTTGCCTTGAAGCCACAAGAAGAAGTAAGCAGAGAATGTGAAGGTTGTGCATTTGGAAAACAGAATAGCAAACCATTTCCAACGAAGAGAATACAAAGCAGTGCTGAACCCCTAGAGCTCATCCATGTAATGTTGTGAGTAAGAACTCTGGACTCCCTGTAATGTAATCATGTAAATAGCGTATTGTGTTACACGGTCACGTGTGTAGTTTTAAGTTTCGTTATGCTATGTTGTGAACACGCGGTGTCTTCTTGTTGCTTCTCTATTTCTCACAATATTATAATCGCCAACGAGTCTTTGGATCAATTTGATACAAGACTGAGAACCTTAGCACAGAATTGTGAATTTCAGGACACTGATTTTGAACTTGAGGAGCAAATTATTATCGGGGGAGCGTCCTCGAAAATTCGCCGAAGAGCTTTACGAGATCCAACTTTTGACCTAAAAGCAATGTTGCTTGAAGGGCGATGGGATGAGCAAAGTGCTTTCCAGGCCAAAGTTATCGAATTGAAAGAACCTGTCACTGAACAAACTAACAGAGTGGACACTAAGAAACGCAAATGTTTTTTTGTGGTCGAAATTATCCTCATCAAGGAACATGCCCAGCAAAAGGAAAAGAATGTCGTGTCTGTAGATAGAAAAACCATTTTGCAAATGTTTGTAAAAATAAAACAGGTTGAAATTTCAATCACCAGCAGAAATCAAGTAGACGTCATAATGGCCAGAAGAAAGCCCTCAACTGCATTGAAGACAGTTCTGACAATGACTTTTCATCTGATGATGGATATTTGTATGCTATGAGCCACAATAAGAGGTCTAATAGTCCTACTGTTAATGTCACGGTATGTGGACATAATTTCAAAGTAACTGTGGACACTGGAGCCACAATTAATGTTATTGATCAAAACACATTTGCAGAAATGAAAGATGCTGAATTGAAGAAAACAAAAACTAGAGCTTTTGCTTATAATAATAACACTCCAGTTGAATTTCTTGGACA
Source organism: Chrysaora quinquecirrha (assembly GCA_014526335.1). Taxonomy (NCBI): domain Eukaryota; kingdom Metazoa; phylum Cnidaria; class Scyphozoa; order Semaeostomeae; family Pelagiidae; genus Chrysaora; species Chrysaora quinquecirrha. Next base: position 822,046 of record JACTAT010000368.1, on the reverse strand, counting down.
ATTTCATGCTGTTATTGAAACCAAGAAGCATCTTGCTCAAGCAATATTTCATGTTGTCAAGGGTAACAACAGTGGAAATCTTTTGTCACTCTCCACGGATCAAGATCTTCATCTTGTCAGTTTGCATCTAAACACTATATCAATTGAAGATTCAGCATTGTCTTCTATTGTGAATAAACATGCAAATGTCTTTGAAGGACTTGGAAAATTAAAGGGTGACAAGGCAACCCTGAGCATTGATGAAAGCAAGCCCCCTAGAGTACAGCCTCAGCGTCGGATTCCATACCATGTCAGACAAAAGGTCAAAGATGCCTTAAAGAAGCTTGAAGAGGAAGATATTATTGAAAAAGTACCCGAAAGTGAAGGGACACCTTGGGTATCTCCAATCGTCGTAGTTCCTAAGAAGGATGGAGCTGTTCGCATATGTGTAGATATGAGAGTCGCAAATGAAGCTATCCAGCGTGTACGACATCCGATTCCTACTGTTGACGATGTTAGTTTTGCATAAAATGGAGCAAAATTTTTTACTAAGCTTGATCTTTCGCAAGCATATCATCAAATTGAATTGGATGAAAAATCTCGTCATATCACCACCTTTTCTACGCATATTGGCTTGTATCGATATAAAAGATTGAACTGTGGAACAAATGCATCAGCAGAACTCTTTCAGTACATGTTGCAGACACAGTTGCAAGGACTAAAAGGCGTAAAGAACATTGCAGATGACATAATTGTTTATGGTGCATCTAGAAAAGAGCATGATGATAATTTGGATAATTGTTTATCTCGTTTACACAGTAGAGGTCTTACCTTGAACAAAAACAAATGTCAGTTCTTACAGAACACACTTGAATTCTTTGGCCAAATATTTTCTGCCGATGGAACAAGACCTGATCCTAAACGTGTCAACGATTTGCTGAATGCACCACTTCCAAAGAATGTACATGATGTACGAAGTCTTTTGGGAATGGCTAACTACAGCAGCAAGTATATAGCAAATTATGCGACAATCACAGAGCCACTACGAGCCTTGACGAAAAAGAATTCTCATTTTGAGTGGACTGAAACCCACCAAGAAGCCTTCAATAAATTGACACAGGCTTTATCATCTGCACCCTGCATGTCATACTTCGATGTTCATAAAGAAACTTATGTGCTCGTTGATGCTAGTCCAGTTGGTCTATGTGCCATTTTATCGCAAAAATCACCTGATTCTGATGACGAGCAGGTTGTAGCCTATGCAAGTAGAGCATAAACCGAGGTTGAGAAACGCTATTCACAAACCGAGAAAGAGGCATTAGCCATAGTGTGGGCAGTTGAACATTTTCATTTGTATTTGTATGGTAATAAATTTACACTGATCACTGACCACAAGCCTCTGGAAGTAATTTATGGCAGCCACAATTCAAAGCCTTCAGCTAGGATTGAACGTTGGGTCTTGCGTCTCCAGCCATACACCTTTCATGTTATGTACAGGCCAGGAGTGGACAACCCAGCCGATTATCTTTCCAGGCACCCTGTTTCTTGCAGTATAAAAACTCAGGAAGATTTAACTGAGCAGTATATTAACTTTGTAGTTCAACACAGTGTACCTAGAGCTATGAGCTTACAAGAGATTGCTGAAGCAACTAATATTGATCGTGAACTACAGGCCTTACGTGCTGCTATCAGACTAAATAAATGGGACACTGACACGGTAAAACCCTATCGTTTATTCAAAGATGAACTAACTCTTGGACTCCAGAATGTTATTCTGAGAGGCTCCAGACTTGTGATTCCAAAGTCGCTACAGAAGAGAGCTATTGATATTGCTCATGAGAGTCATCAGGGTTTAGCTAAGACTAAAGCCCTTCTCCGTGAAAAGATTTGGTTCATTGGAATCGATGAATTGGTGAAGCAAACCATTGATGCATGCTTAGCATGTCAAGCTGTTGGAAGACTAAATCCTCCAGCACCCCTCAAAACATCTGAGATGTCAAGTGCACCATGGGACACTTTGCATATCGACTTTTGTGGACCTTTACCGTCCGGTGAGTATTTGTTAGTAGTCATCGATCGCTATTCGCGTTTCCCAGAGGTGGAGATTGTACACTCTACTAAAGCCAGCTGCGTTATACCAAAACTGGATAAGATGTTTGCAGTTCATGGGATTCCTAGCAAAATTGTTTCAGACAATGGAACACCTTTTAATGGTGAAGACTTTCGCAAATACTTGAACATTCTCGGTATTGAACACAAGTCAGTAACACCTTATTGGCCGCAAGCCAATGGAGAAGTTGAACGGTTTAATCAACCCTTGAAAAAAGCAATCCAGACCAGACCGCTGTTGTTGAAGGGAAGAAATGGAGACAAGAGTTAAATCGTTTCTTGTCACAATATCGTTCAACCCCGCATTGTACGACAAAAGTCGCTCCTAGCGAACTTATATTTAATCGAAAAGTTAAGGGTAAACTACCAACCATCGAAAGAAAAACTGTTGTAAATAGACATAGAGAAGCACGTCAAAATGAACAAAAGAGTCAACTGTATAATAAGTCTTATGCTGATAAACGCCGTCACACGAAAGAGATTCAAATCAACGTTGGGGGTTCCGTATTAGTCAAACAACAACAACGCAATAAGATCATGTCTCGCTTCAACAAAACGCCATACACTTTAATAGAAGTACGAGGAACGCAAATAACGGCTGAGAATCAGGAAAAACACAGAATAACAAGAAATGTGTCACATTTCAAGAAGTATAACTCGAATGTCGATACCTCAGATGATATTGATAGTGAGTATGAAGATACAGTTGTCAGAAATGGTACTGAGGTTCAGAATGAACAAGAATCGCAGTCAACTAATGGTAGTAGTCGTCAATCGAGATCCAGAAGACCACCTGAACGTTATGGAAATTATATTCCATCAAGTTTAATACCCTGAGAACGATTTCGGAAAAAGGGAGTGATGTAATGTTGTGACTAAGAACTCTGGACTCCCTGTAATGTAATCATGTAAATAGCTTATTGTGTTACACGGTCACGTGTGTTTTTTAGTTTCGTTATGTAATGTTGTGAACACGCGGTGTCTTCTTGTTGCTCCTCTATCTCTCACAATATTATAATCCACAGTGATGTATGTGGTCCCATGAATGTCAATTCAGTGGGAGGATCAAGGTATTTTGTCACTTTTATCGATGACTTTTCCAGATATACTGCTGTATATATGATGAAGAATAAAAAGAAGTGTTGAGTAAATTTAAAGAATTTGTTGAGTTATCTGAGAACTTAACTGGAAAACGTGTGAAAAGATTAAGATCAGATAACGGAGGTGAATACACTACTGATGAATTCAAGCAGTATTGTAAGGATCATGGAATATTGAAAGAACTTACTATTCCTTACACACCACAGCAAAATGGAATTGCTGAACGAATGAACCGAACAATTATGGAAACTGTACGATGCATTTTGCATCATGCTGGTCTACCTCTTAGCTTTTGGGCAGAAGCAGTTGCTACTGCAGTTTATATAAAGAACAGAAGTCCAACATCCAGCCTGAAAGACAAGACTCCACACGAATGTTGGCATGGTGTGAAACCTGATGTAAGACACCTTAAAGTATTTGGATGTAATGCAATGGTTCATATTCCTGACGAGAAAAGGGGCAAATTAGATAAGAAATCCATGCAGTGTATCTTTGTTGGCTACCCAGTTGGAAGCAAAGGATATAAGCTGTTTAATCCCGAAACAAAGCAAATGATAAGAAGTCGAGATGTCATTTTTCTTGAGAGTTCTTTTGGAAGCAATTTACTTGAAATTAAAGATTTTCTGAAGATCTGTTGAACACTGATGAGAACAATTCAGAATCTGGCATTGTGCATTTTGAAAATTTCAATGACATTTGCAGTGATGAAGATTACGAAAATGCTGTTGAAAACCCAGAAGAACATGTTTCGCCAGAAGAGCCACCAGAAAGACCAATAAGAAACAGAAGAGCTCCAGAAAGACTTGGTAGTATAACTGGAGAATGGTGGAACTACGCATCCCTTGCTGTTTCTGACATTGAAGAGCCGAAATCTTTACACGAAGCTTTGAAAGGCAAAAACGCTATGGAATGGAAAAATGCAACTACAAGTGAATTTAATTCTTTGATAAAGAATGGAACTTGGGAATTGGTAGATTTGCCTGAAGGAAGAAACTTGGTTGGCTGTAAATGGTTATATAAAGTGAAACGCAATTCAGATGAAAGTATAAGCCGGTACAAAGCTCGTCTAGTCGCACAAGGTTATTCTCAGGAAGCTGGTGAAGATTATGACGAAGTATTTGCTCCTGTGGCAAAATATAATTCTATAAGATCTGTTTTGGCTATTGCTAACCAGTTCGACCTTGATATACATCAGATGGATGTAAAAACTGCTTTTCTGAATGGCAGCCTTGATAATAAGATATACATGTGTCAACCTGAAGGTTACGAAGACAAGAATCATCCAAACAAAGTCTGCAAACTTCGTAAAAGTATCTATGGTTTGAAGCAGTCAGCTAGATGCTGGAACATGACGTTGGATAGATATCTGAAAGAAGTTGGATATTTGCAGAGTGCTGCTGATCCCTGCATCTACTGTAAAACTGAGAAGAGCAATGGTAAGAACTGTTTGATTATACTAGCAGTCTATGTGGACGATACCATTATAGCTTCAAACGATACAACCTTGTTAAATGAAGAAAAGAGTCAATTGAGTAAGAAGTTTGAAATGGAAGATCGTGGGGAAATTCAGTATTATCTCGGAATGTCTGTGAAGAGAGACAGAAAAGGGAACCAGTGGCGTAACGGAGCAGTGTGGGGCCTTTAAACAAAATAGTGGTTTGGGGCCCCTATTTTATAAAATAAAGTTTACACACCAAGATTGCCTTTAAATGCAATTTTTTTTAAAGCGTTATACAATCTTCAAACAAAACAACAAAACCAACATCAACAAAACAATTATCAAGATATAAAATCAGGTTAAATAGAAGATTTCTAGGAAGTTTTATTTTAAATACCTTAGTGTGAATCTTTCTAAAAAACGCTTATCCAAAAGTCTTTTTTACAAAATTTCATGGGGCCCTTTCGGGGCCAAATATTTTGGGGGGCCCTTAATTTTGTGTTTAAAGGTGCACACCGTGCGTTACGCCACTGTCCAGATCCCTCCTTCCCCTATACGCACAACAACAATGGGCACGTACAATATCAACAATATCAACAATAGATGCATGCTTTCAAATTGCTTGCCGTTCAAAATTTAGCTGTTCCAAAACTAGAACAGGTACGCCCAGACGTTATTAAATACACACTTGCTTGGATCTTCTTCCATAACTAATAAGAGAATACCCTTACTTGTAAATATGAGGATTAAACATAAATGAAACGTTCATAGACGTTAGTTCTCAGAAGGGGCCGTTATTGGGAAGGTTCACGACAACCTTCAACCTTTACAAGACATTCTCCGCATTACAGAAGTTTTAATGAGAAACCCGACCTATATATGCAATGACCCTCTTAGATATCCTTCGGAGATGGAAGTCAATCCTAAGAACATAGCAACGCTGTCGCAATGTGCGAAGGAAGAGATCATAATGCTTAACAAATAATGGGACTGGCAAACTATCAAGGTAGACTGCACATGAAATTGTTATAGCTCATTTGCTGGTGTTTAGCGGTTGTTTCGTATTCGAAATCAAAACGAGCAAAACTGTGCTAAAGTTATATTCTCAAATGAGAAGTTTAGAAGGTGCTGTCAAGAATGTTGAAATTCAATTTCATAAATTGATCCGAGATTGAAAAATGCCATCTATAATAAGGAAGTTCAAGTTTTTTTGGATTGAACATTTGTAAAAATTGTCATTGGTCCCATAAGTATTGAGTTCAAGAAGGCAGGCGCGCTTTTCAGCTGTGTTCAATAATCCCCGTCGTCTGATTGCGCTGCCTGCCTGCCTGTTGGGAGGCTAGACCGAAAGGCTGCTTTGAATAATTGACGATGAACAAGCCCTTAAAATGAAAACTCAACATACAGACGTTTTTCCAAGTTTAGGTAAATTGTAATTAATTGGCACAGGGTGAAGGGGATCTTAGATATGTGGGTGTAGCACCAAATTTGGCTACAGGACAGATCAACTTACTCCCAGTCCCAGAATATCCCGCAGAAACACAGCAAACAAACAACTGCAGTTAACTGAGCTGGAAATGTGGTTTGCTAAAATAAATTTAACAATTAATTTTAAATCAAACTAGAATAAAGGTGCTTGTTACAAGAGGTAAGACGAACTAATTTTGAACAATAGCAAACAGAAAATAATTTCTCTAAATAGCACGAATATATCAGTACATAGATTGTAGAAAATGAAAACGAGTCTCTTGTCGATACCAGGGTCCGGCTCTACAAAGCTATGAAAACCAAGGCATCTCAATCTTTACCTCCTGATCCCGACTCCTTAAAGCAAGTTATCCGTCCCATCCACTATCAAGTTTATCATTGGTTGAGGTGCACAGGACGACATATTCCGTCGATTTCCCCTAAAGACTGCGGCTGGAGAATTGAAACTGAAGAGCGCATCGTGAAACCAGTTTGGTTCACGGGTAAGTATTTCATTCCTCTTCTAAATTTTTGAATTGACTTAAGAGGTACATTTGCTATCAATCGTGACCTGCCAATTCTGACAATTCTTTTAGTTCTTGCGTTGTTCGTGTACTTTTGGATACATTTGTCTGCCGATTACCTTGCCATTGAAAGTAATCTATTACTATAGGTGAGCAACTTCCAAGGTCGTTCCACGGATCATCGCGAAGTGTAGAAATGCAACCGCCTCTTAAAAAAAGAAGAAATAAAACCAGCCCAAGCCGCCAATAAAGATCTCGAAGAGCGTTGAATGAAGAAGAAAATGACGGAGATAGTTTCGATGCTTCCTTTGAAGAGTGGGAGATGGATCATATATTTTTTGACGATTCATCAAGCCGTGGAAGTGAAGATGATGATTCGGAGTGGATTCCATGAATCTAGGTGGATTCAAGTAAAGCTTATCTAATTTTTGTGTTCTTTCATATCTTCAGTTACAACGTTGTTGTTTTTAGAGGATACTCACCCCAGATCTCTCACTTGTTGTTGCCATATAAGTAGCAAGGCCAACTGACAGTGTAGTAACGTAGAATAAAGAAAATATTGTCGAAATACTAGTTTATTCATTAATTGACGATTATACTGGCTTTCTGCGAGAGTTTTTCTCGCTGATGACGTCATCATTTAAATTGCTGATGTCATCGAAAATCACTCATATATATATCAATCGAAAGAACTCGTCGAGTTCTATTCGAAATTATACATTTTACAGGCATTTTGATTGACGGGAGCGAAATATAAGCGGCAAAAAAGACCGCACCTGATGACGTCATCAAAAAGTCAACTTCCGGTCACAATTGAAAAGGGCCCATCTCGGATTTGGAATCTCCATGGTCGAATTAGTAAGAAAATGCAATGAAAAGTGGGGTTAGGTTGAAATTTAATGGCTTTATAATTCTTCCCTGCCTATAGAAAACTCTGGTTCAACTTGAACTACTTGCTAGAAAACAACCATAACCCTTGATATTCGTTTCGATCATAGTCAATAGACTAAACACTGTTTTTTTGAGTAGGTTTTGATATACTTATGGCAGTCTTCTGCAATATTTGCATTCTAGCTCAGAGCAGCATCCCCTTAACACTGTTAACGACTAGTTATCTTGTATTTAAAGAGTTTTCTTTTTAATTGTGTGTCATTTATAATGTAGCAACCTGTTATTCTGATTTATGATTGTTAAATCAATGGAAAGATGTCAAAACTAAAAATGGTCGTTTATTTCCTCCAAATTCTAAGTAAGTTTTCAGTTTAGATGCTGCAAGATTACTGTGCTTGGCTATTGAACAACATCAGTATTTCGTAACATAATGTAAAACGTCTTGCTGTGAGGCTGAACATCCGGACTTGAAATGGTGCTACAACCCCTTTGTTTTGAATCCGGCTGGTTTAGCCTTTTCAGAGTTTTATTATAATTTGTGGGTGTTTTGCATTTGTTCTGCTGAAAAATCTGTTTGCTATTGTATAATTAATGTGCGTCATGTGTGAATGTGAACATTTTTAGCTGAGTTTCTTGCGTTTTGTCGTATGATTCGTCTGAAATCAGTTATCGAGTTGTTAATTCTCACAGAAACAGCGAGGGATGCTGGTTTCCACCTTAACTTACTTTTGAAAATCCAATTTAACAGGCCTAATCGCGTCAACTGCCCATCTGTTCATGACGTTTGATCTACGAGCTGCTTAAATTTGTTGCTCTTTGGCTTCGGCTTATTTTGTAGCTTGAAACGAATGGAAAGCTTATTATAATGGAAGGCTACTCGAATTCATCACTGCCGGGAAGCAATTCACAAAGTTTTTTCATAAAAATGTGTTTTCGTTTAATATCTGATGAACTGGAATATTCATTTTGGGAAGCAATCCTGTGGTTCCTGTGTTCGGTAATTTCTATCACGCTTAACGCCACCACTGCTGGTTATTTCATTTTTGTAAAAACTGGTAATCAACTTCAAGATATATTGAATGCAAATTTGTTCATTTTCCACCTTGTTTTTGGCAGCACTGTTCAAATTAATGTTGGTATTGTTTACATAAAAGATCAATGCGTTAGCCGATCGATCAGTCACGTTGGTACTCTTTTGATGAATTGTTGTTCCGTCCTTACAATGATCTTCGTTACTTACATTCAGCTGCGTAAGATATCCAGAGTTGAAACTGGAACTATACTTCTCAATTCAAGTCGCACAAAGAACATTTTAACTATTGCTTTGCTGTGGAGTTGCTGTCTAGCCGTTCTATTCATAAAGTATTTAAACCCATCTTCATATGCTCCTATTATTATCATTTTCATTCTTTCTTTGCTTCTGTTTGTATTGTACGTGGCAACTTCCAAAGCAGTCAGAGCAGCTCGACGTCATATCTCTTCTCTGGCATCAAATCAAGATAGAGACAACAAGTTGTCGTCTGTCTCTTCTTGCGATGAAGCATTGAAAATCTTGTTCGCATTGCAAATTTCAACTCTGATAACTTGGCTACCAGCAAGTTTTATCACTCTACTAGCGCGAATGGGAGTCAATAACTCGGCAATAATGAAAGTTATTTCAAAGATATTTCTCAGGATTTTATTTCTTCCACCCATTTTCGATCCATTAAGTTTGGTTTGGTCAAGTGCCAGATTTAGACAAAAACTGAAAGACTACCTGTTGAGTTCATGCAAGCCGTAATACTTCTTATTATTTTTATTAATTTAATTTTATTAATAAGTCACAAGTTCTTTTCTTTTCGTATAATGGGATGTTTATATGTCGTTTTATTGCGTCCATTTGTTAAATTTCTAACTACAAACGTTCACAAAAATTCTGAGATATAGTCAATGCTGTTTGTGATGAATTTTGGTGCCTGTTTGCTCCAGGAGCTTTTTCGTCCTACAACGTTACTTTTGGGGGAGGGGGGGGGGGGTAAAAATTATTTCCGCTATGGTATAAGAGTTGAATACTGCATAATGATGCGTGGTCTGAATATATTTTGTGAATGATTGTAGATCACGCACGGCACCCGAGAGATACAGAGATACATGCCAGGTGGGTCACGTCGGACCTTCATCAGAATATCATTTAGGAAAAGTATTCTACAGACAAATAGCTATAAAGAGCCATACGTACAATTCTTTTCCTATTAGACAGGGAAACTACTGTAACCATCTAGCAAACTGGGGGGTACGAAAATGTCAGAAGAACTCAGATTCACGTGATAAGTGGTCAATCAAACGTGCTTTTTTCCAAGGATAATCTATTTTCAAGGATAAAAACAACTCAATGCGAAGCAATAGTCATGAAACCAGGTCCTAAAAAGCGTGTTTCTATTTTGAAAGAGAGGGTCAGTTATTTCATTTACTGTTCGTCAAGTTGTAGCTCAGGAGAAACCTTCCAGGACTAATTCTAGTCCGCCATTACTTAAGAATTTCGTCATTTCTTGAAGCGTATACAACAAAGCCCTTGCCAATATCGGCTGGTTTCCATTTGGGCACAGTGTACCGTTGGTCTGAACTTCCGACGCTTGGTAGAGCGCTGCGATCAGATCTTGGCACTGCGTCCGCGTTTTCGAAAATGCTGAAATGGAAAACAGGTATATTTCCAAGCAACAGAATATAAGATATAAGAGCTTCAGAACAATCACAATAGAATTGAATTTATAATACATGTTTCGGCTGATTTTTTGACCGTGAAGATGAAATGTTGTTCCTTAAGTAAGACTTGGGAATTGCTGTTCGCCTGTTTAATACACCTAATCTGATTGAAAAAATACACAATAATTTTCCAAAAAGGAACGCTAACGTTGAAACTGGCTGCTATCTGATCCACGATTCACCCTGCTAGGCTTAGTGCTCAGGTTCCGGCATGTTGTTTTTTTCTGTAGAAGCTTTATTAGGACGAATTTCTTTCATATGTAATTATTGTACGGGAACGTCAGCCTGTTTTCCGACTATGCTGTCCGATAGTCACCCAGTCTCTATTATCAGGGTCTACAGAGATCCATTGGCTTCATCAGATTCAATAGTTTAAGCATACACATCATTAGTTACCATGTTAGGGAAGTGCGAAACGGTCGATATATAATTTCAAGAAGCCGATGTTGCATTGGAATGTAAATAGCAAATGTAAAAGTAGAACAACAACAAGAGAGATACAACCAAAGAAAAGGGCAGATGTCAATGGTACTTCTAATGAAGCAGCAAAAGAACATTATCTTGAACGCAACTTAGCAAAACTAGTGCGGTTTCTAACAATTCACTCTCACATTCTGTTATTCTCCTTTGCAAAATACCTCACAGTGGAGCTGCAGTGGAGACTTGCGCCTGGTCGTTTTATACCACGCCTTACCACGCTTGATAAAATTCAGGGTTGAGCTACAAGTTCTAGACGCATGATGTACAGTATGTTGACCTAGAAAGTAATGGCGATAAATTATGGTCGCAAGAAAAGAACGTAAAGAATTATACAGTACAAACGATAGACGAAGAGTACATAAAGTGTCTAAAGGCAACACATAAAAGGAAAGTCGAACGCAATCTCCCGGAGTTTCGGCTTCTCAAGGGTTAAGAACTTTTGATAATGGTAAGACGTTGAAATTGGACAGGCGTGCATTGCATTACATAAGTATCATTGGTAAAGCACATGAACTCAAGATCGCAAGTTTTCGCCTTGTCCAGTAGGTAAGAAGAACGTGTGAATGACAATAACAACTATGGATCCAAATTTTTCTGACAGGTTTGCACCTCTTGCACATCCGTGATACCTCAACAAAGCGTAGAAGACAGTAGTTTTGCTTCAGACCACAGACGACAGAATGAATTTTGAAAGCTCAAAAATTTTGAGTCTCTGCGGAGGAGCACATTTTTAACTGTGCATAACTTTGTATCCTTAGCTCAAATGCAAGTCGTGCCTTACAATATTTTGCTCAATTTTTGACGCTCTTTCATAATTGGTATACTGAAATTAAATATCTTCACATTGATTTTATACTGACTGGTAACTACATACGTCATCGATCACGTGATATTTTTGGTTACCGAGTTTGCTAGATGGGTATCTAGAAATTTGCCTTTCATATTTTGCATTTCATATTTTTGGCAATTCTATCACAACTTGATTCACCTCACAATGACATCTGCTTTGTCCAATTTTTTAAGCACATTTTGAAAAAAGAAACTGTGAAAAAATAGAGTTTTATGCCGAAGTGATATTTACCTAATTTCTGGAGCCCGGATTCGGACCGACATTATTTCTGTCGTTATGTAGACCCCCGTATCCTGAATCCAATCCTGATTCCTGAACACCGAACTAGAATCAACGGATTCAACAACATACATTCATCGCAGCTTCGCTTTTCATTTCCACCTTTCACCTGACGACGTCTGACAACAAGGAAGTGCTGATTCGAGCGAAATTAAGCTTGACTACGAGGCTTCAGCGAAGATGGGATTTCAGGTTGGAGATCTCACAATATCTGGTGAAATAACATTCAGGGATGTAGCTCCAGATAGTCCTTTGCCTGAACCTTCTATCCTCTATGTTAAGCTGGTCGATGCAATGAAGATGGATGTTGCGTCGAAAAAAATTGCGGAAGTTGCAATTGAGATTCATGGCATTTACAAGAAAGGAGAACCACTAAATTATGAGTTGAAAGTTTCCAACTTTGCATTTGGGATAAGATATAATGTAAGTGTAGATAGCTTTAATCTTTGTTTTGGATCTTGATTTGAAGAGAATTGTTTACAGGTTTTCTAGTTCTAAAAGTTTCTTAATTTTTGGCCCAAATTTAGTTCTAAAAGTTTCTTAACAGTTTCTTAATTTAATGGAAATAAATTGCAGTAAAAACGATAAGAAAACGTGAATATAGCAAGCAAATTATTAATATCATTATTACAAAGAATTAGCCATGCTGGTGCGAGAAATCGCACTGAAATGCTTGAGAATTGATTACTACGTCCACAAATGTGAAATCAGTAATGTTGTAAAACTGACACAAAGATTTCTTAACGTGTTCATATAGATATTTTCTGTTCTGCGTAGGTATAGGTAGGCCCACCCCTCTGGAAATTTTCTGGCCCAGACCAGTCAGGAGATTACTGAACAAACTGATTTTGAACAATTAATTTCTGTATGCGAGTTTAAAACTGTACTGATTGAGCCTCAGTTTCAGAATAATGTAGGTTCTGTGACTATAGTGACTATACTTTTCAGCAGATACAAACCTTGTATCACAAACCCTCAGGAAGGACCTTAGTGGGCAGTTTGGGAAAAGGTCTCAGTTGAATAGCGATTTTGTATTTGATCAAGTAGTTGCTATCTGATGGAATAGTCACTATTGGATCGCTTAGTTGCTATTGAGACCTTTTCCCCAACTGGTGAGAGGAAACTTTGCCGCCACTTCAGAAAAAGCTTCTATAGCTACTTAAATGTTATGGATTTTCGTTCATGTTGTTCATCATAAAATGGCACTCAACTTTGATTTGTAACATGTAACATGTGTTTGATTTGAGAAAAGTTTGGATATAACCCAATCTAAAAATTAAAGGACAATCGCAGATTAAAGTTATCTCGATCCATTTGATTTCAATTAATATCTTAAGCTAAAACCAATTTAAGCTGTTTTGTTCCATATGATTTCAACTAAAAACTTAAGGTAAACCTGACTAAGTTATCTCTATCATTTTGGACTGTTGGCAGGAAATGACCAGTACCCCATACACTTCCAGGGATATTTGAGGGTTCTTTCTTTGTTTTCCATAAAACCAGAGAATACACCAATCAAAACTTATTTCACACCAAAAGAAACAATGGATAGATCTCTTCATCTATTGTTTTATGTTTTAAAATAATAATCTGGGCTATTGTTTTTCCAAAAGACACCTGTACACCAATAATGCTTCAAACTCCATGCCAGATATCTCTGTCTGAGGGCAAATGGAAATTGGACACTGCTAGAATAATTATAACTGATGTAGCCATTATTTAAAATTCGAAAACCAAAACAGATTTACCCCAAACAGACACAAAAAACTTATATAAAGAACATTTTTGAAAGTATTTTATGCCAGGTGTTTACCCAGTGAAAAAGAAAACTTACACCTTAGAACAACTAATTATTGGAAGCTATCCTCTTTTTATAGTTCATAACATCTGTGAATATTTTTGTCATATTCATGTTTTATTGGTGCTGTTGTTTTTCTCATGGCATATGATGTGATTCAAAGCATCAAATATCATCAATCACACATATCTCATAGTATAAAAGACCCATTATTGTATCCAGCTTTGTTCCAGGCTCTAAACTTTAAGGCAAGGAATGCAAAGACCGGTGGCATCCACACTGGAGGAACAAAAGGGTGTAGTTAATGAAAATTAAGGTGTGGTTTTTAGAACAAATAACCAAGTCATACCAACACTACTCCATCAGATTTAGGCTATATACAAAATCAGGATTTTTCTTTAATGAGTATAAAATGATACCATTTCAGATTTCTGCCTGCTTGAATATCGGCTGGAGGAGGGATGAAACCTCTAACGAATGGTTCAGAAATGGTGATTATCTGAATGATGTTTCACATCATGTCCATATAAAAGAAAAAACAGATGCATATCACAAGAACATTGAAGTTAAGAAATAGTTTCATTCAATTTTCATTCAATTTTTTTATCATGTATTGAAGTTAATGTTCACATGCACAAATCTGATTGTATTTTCAGAAGAACTTTTTATCAATAACCTTTTAGCTCCGAAATCATACTTTCCTACTTGATTTAAGTTTAATTAATAGGAATGGAGGCATAATAGTGGGCTAACAGTATTTGGCGAAAAAGTAATATATGGAAATAAGGAAAGGAAATTAAAAAGGTGGAAAAACAAAATAGCGATAAAACAAAATAGGAGAAAACTTACATGGCAGAGCCCGTACCAAAAAAGCTAGGAGAGAAGCTGGGAAAGCTTTTTCTTGTTCCCAGAAAGCTGGGATAACGGGGAGTTGCAGCCGAAAGATTGAAAAGCTAGCAATTTGGATTCCCAGAAAGCTGGGATAATTGGGAGTTGCTGCCGAAAGATCCGAAGCTAGAAATTTGGATTCCCAGAAAGCTGGGATAACTGGGAGTTGCTGCTGAAAGATCGGAAAGCTAGAAATTCGGATCCCCAGCAAGCTGGGATAACTGGGAGTTGCTGCCGAAAGATCGGAAAGCTAGAAATTTGGATTCCCAGAAATCTGGGATAACTGGGAGTTGCTGCTGAAAGATCGCTGCTGAAAGATCGGAAAGCTAGAAATTTGGATCCCAGCAAGCTGGGATAAGTTGCTCGGAAAGGATTCCCAGAAATCTGGGATAACTGGGAGTTGCTGCTGAAAGATCGGAAAGCTAGAAATTTGTATTCCCAGAAAGCTGGGGTAACTGGGAGTTGCTGCCGAAAGATCGGAAAGCTAGAAATTTGGATTCCCAGAAAGCTTGGGTAATTCGGAGTTGCTGCCGAAAGATCGGAAAGCTAGAAATTTGGATTCCCAGAAAGCTGGGGTGACTGGGAGTTGCTGCCGAAAGATCGGAAAGCTAGAAATTTGGATTCCCAGAAAGCTGGGATAACTGGGAGTTGCTGCCGAAAGATCGGAAAGCTAGAAATTTGGATTCCCAGAAATCTGGGATAACTGGGAGTTGCTGCTGAAAGATCGGAAAGCTAGAAATTTGTATTCCCAGAAAGCTGGGGTAACTGGGAGTTGCTGCCGAAAGATCGGAAAGCTAGAAATTTGGATTCCCAGAAAGCTGGGGTGACTGGGAGTTGCTGCCGAAAGATCGGAAAGCTAGAAATTTGAATTCACAGAAAGCTGGGATAACTGGGAGTTGCTGCTGAAAGATCGGAAAGCTAGAAATTTGGATTCCCAGAAAGCTGGGGTAACTGGGAGTTGCTGTCGAAAGATCGGAAAGCTAGAAATTTGGATTCCCAGAAAGCTGGGGTAACTGGGAGTTGCTGCCGAAAGATCGGAAAGCTAGAAATTTGGATTCCCAGAAAGCTGGGGTAACTGGGAGTTGCTGCCGAAAGATCGGAAAGCTAGAAATTAGGATTCCCAGAAAGCTGGGATAACTGGGAGTTGCTGCCGAAAGATCGGAAAGCTAGAAATTTGGATTCCCAGAAAGCTGGGATAACTGGGAGTTGCTGCCGAAAGATCGGAAAGCTAGAAATTTGGATTCCCAGAAAGCTGGGGTAGCTGGGAGTTGCCCGAAAGAGAAAGCTAGAAATTAGGATTCCCAGAAAGCTTGGATAACTGGGAGTTGAAAGGGTAACTGGGAGTTGCTGCTGAAAGATCGGAAAGCTAGAAATTTGGATTCCCAGAAAGCTGGGGTAACTGGGAGTTGCTGTCGAAAGATCGGAAAGCTAGAAATTTGGATTCCCAGAAAGCTGGGGTAACTGGGAGTTGCTGCCGAAAGATCAGAAAGCTAGAAATTAGGATTCCCAGAAAGCTTGGATAACTGGGAGTTGCTGCCGAAAGATCGGAAAGCTAGAAATTTGGATTCCCAGAAAGCTGGGATAACTGGGAGTTGCTGCCGAAAGATCGGAAAGCTAGAAATTTGGATTCCCAGAAAGCTGGGATAACTGGGAGTTGCTGCCGAAAGATCGGAAAGCTAGAAATTTGGATTCCCAGAAAGCTGGGGTAACTGGGAGTTGCTGCCGAAAGATCAGAAAGCTAGAAATTAGGATTCCCAGAAAGCTTGGATAACTGGGAGTTGCTGCCAAAAGATCGGAAAGCTAGAAATTTGGATTCCCAGAAAGCTGGGATAACTGGGAGTTGCTGCCGAAAGATCGGAAAGCTAGAAATTTGGATTCCCAGAAAGCTGGGATAACTGGGAGTTGCTGCCGAAAGATCGGAAAGCTAGAAATTTGGATTCCCAGAAAGCTGGGGTAGCTGGGAGTTGCTGCCGAAAGATCGGAAAGCTAGAAATTAGGATTCCCAGAAAGCTTGGATAACTGGGAGTTGCTGCCGAAAGATCGAAAGCTAGAAATTTGGATTCCCAGAAAGCTGGGGTAACTGGGAGTTGCTGCCGAAAGATCGGAAAGCTAGAAATTTGGATTCCCAGAAAGCTGGGGTAACTGGGAGTTGCTGCCGAAAGATCGGAAAGCTAGAAATTTGGATTCCCAGAAAGCTGGGGTAACTGGGAGTTGCTGCCGAAAGATCAGAAAGCTAGAAATTAGGATTCCCAGAAAGCTTGGATAACTGGGAGTTGCTGCCGAAAGATCGGAAAGCTAGAAATTTGGATTCCCAGAAAGCTGGGATAACTGGGAGTTGCTGCCGAAAGATCGGAAAGCTAGAAATTTGGATTCCCAGAAAGCTGGGATAACTGGGAGTTGCTGCCGAAAGATCGGAAAGCTAGAAATTTGGATTCCCAGAAAGCTGGGGTAGCTGGGAGTTGCTGCTGAAAGATCGGAAAGCTAGAAATTAGGATTCCCAGAAAGCTTGAATAACTGGGAGTTGCTGCCGAAAGATCGAAAGCTAGAAATTTGGATTCCCAGAAAGCTGGGATAACTGGGAATTGCTGCCGAAAGATCGGAAAGCTAGAAATTTGGATTCCCAGAAAGCTGGGGTAACTGGGAGTTGCTGCCGAAAGATCGGAAAGCTAGAAATTTGGATTCCCAGAAAGCTGGGGGTCACTGGGAGTTGCTGCCGAAAGATCGGAAAGCTAGAAATTTGGATTCCCAGAAAGCTGGGATAACTGGGAGTTGCTGCCGAAAGATCGGAAAGCTAGAAATTTGGATTCCCAGAAAGCTGGGGTAGCTGGGAGTTGCTGCCGAAAGATCGGAAAGCTAGAAATTAGGATTCCCAGAAAGCTTGAATAACTGGGAGTTGCTGCCGAAAGATCGAAAGCTAGAAATTTGGATTCCCAGAAAGCTGGGATAACTGGGAATTGCTGCCGAAAGATCGGAAAGCTAGAAATTTGGATTCCCAGAAAGCTGGGGTAACTGGGAGTTGCTGCCGAAAGATCGGAAAGCTAGAAATTTGGATTCCCAGAAAGCTGGGGTAACTGGGAGTTGCTGCCGAAAGATCGGAAAGCTAGAAATTTGGATTCCCAGAAAGCTGGGGGTCACTGGGAGTTGCTGCCGAAAGATCGGAAAGCTAGAAATTTGGATTCCCAGAAAGCTGGGATAACTGGGAGTTGCTGCCAAAGATCGGAAAGCTAGAAATTTGGATTCCCAGAAAGCTGGGGTAGCTGGGAGTTGCTGCCGAAAGATCGAAAGCTAGAAATTAGGATTCCCAGAAAGCTTGAATAACTGGGAGTTGCTGCCGAAAGATCGAAAGCTAGAAATTTGGATTCCCAGAAAGCTGGGATAACTGGGAATTGCTGCCGAAAGATCGGAAAGCTAGAAATTTGGATTCCCAGAAAGCTGGGGTAACTGGGAGTTGCTGCCGAAAGATCGGAAAGCTAGAAATTTGGATTCCCAGAAAGCTGGGGGTAACTGGGAGTTGCTGCCGAAAGATCGGAAAGCTAGAAATTTGGATTCCCAGAAAGCTGGGGGTAACTAGGAGTTGCTGCGGAAAGATCGGAAAGCTAGAAATTTGGATTCCCAGAAAGCTGGGGTAACTGGGAGTTGCTGCCGAAAGATCAGAAAGCTAGAAATTAGGATTCCCAGAAAGCTTGGATAACTGGGAGTTGCTGCCGAAAGATCGGAAAGCTAGAAATTTGGATTCCCAGAAAGCTGGGATAACTGGGAGTTGCTGCCGAAAGATCGGAAAGCTAGAAATTTGGATTCCCAGAAAGCTGGGATAACTGGGAGTTGCTGCCGAAAGATCGGAAAGCTAGAAATTTGGATTCCCAGAAAGCTGGGGTAGCTGGGAGTTGCTGCCGAAAGATCGGAAAGCTAGAAATTAGGATTCCCAGAAAGCTTGAATAACTGGGAGTTGCTGCCGAAAGATCGAAAGCTAGAAATTTGGATTCCCAGAAAGCTGGGATAACTGGGAATTGCTGCCGAAAGATCGGAAAGCTAGAAATTTGGATTCCCAGAAAGCTGGGGTAACTGGGAGTTGCTGCCGAAAGATCGGAAAGCTAGAAATTTGGATTCCCAGAAAGCTGGGGGTAACTGGGAGTTGCTGCCGAAAGATCGGAAAGCTAGAAATTTGGATTCCCAGAAAGCTGGGGGTAACTGGGAGTTGCTGCGGAAAGATCGGAAAGCTAGAAATTTGGATTCCCAGAAAGCTGGGGTAACTGGGAGTTGCTGCCGAAAGATCAGAAAGCTAGAAATTAGGATTCCTAGAAAGCTTGGACAACTGGGAGTTGCTGCCGAAAGATCGGAAAGCTAGAAATTTGGATTCCGAGAAAGCTGGGATAACTGGGAGTTGCTGCCGAAAGATCGGAAAGCTAGAAATTTGGATTCCCAGAAAGCTGGGATAACTGGGAGTTGCTGCCGAAAGATCGGAAAGCTAGAAATTTGGATTCCCAGAAAGCTGGGGTAGCTGGGAGTTGCTGCCGAAAGATCGGAAAGCTAGAAATTAGGATTCCCAGAAAGTTTGGATAACTGGGAGTTGCTGCCGAAAGATCGAAAGCTAGAAATTTGGATTCCCAGAAAGCTGGGATAACTGGGAATTGCTGCGGAAAGATCGGAAAGCTAGAAATTTGGATTCCCAGAAAGCTGGGGTAACTGGGAGTTGCTGCCGAAAGATCGGAAAGCTAAAAATTTGGATTCCCAGAAAGCTGGGGGTAACTGGGAGTTGCTGCCGAAAGATCGGAAAGCTAGAAATTTGGATTCCCAGAAAGCTGGGGGTAACTGGGAGTTGCTGCGGAAAGATCGGAAAGCTAGAAATTTGGATTCCCAGAAAGCTGGGGGTGACTGGGAGTTGCTGCCGAAAGATCGGAAAGCTAGAAATTTGGATTCCCAGAAAGCTGGGATAACTGGGAGTTGCTGCCGAAAGATCGGAAAGCTAGAAATTTGGATTCCCAGAAAGCTGGGGGTAACTGGGAGTTGCTGTCGAAAGATCGGAAAGCTAGAAATTTGGATTCCCAGATAGCTGGGGGTAACTAGGAGTTGCTGCGGAAAGATCGGAAAGCTAGAAATTTGGATTCCCAGAAAGCTGGGGTAACTGGGAGTTGCTGCCGAAAGATCGGAAAGCTAGAAATTAGGATTCCCAGAAAGCTTGGATAACTGGGAGTTGCTGCCGAAAGATCGGAAAGCTAGAAATTTGGATTCCCAGAAAGCTGGGATAACTGGGAGTTGCTGCCGAAAGATCGGAAAGCTAGAAATTTGGATTCCCAGAAAGCTGGGATAACTGGGAGTTGCTGCCGAAAGATCGGAAAGCTAGAAATTTGGATTCCCAGAAAGCTGGGGTAGCTGGGAGTTGCTGCCGAAAGATCGGAAAGCTAGAAATTAGGATTCCCAGAAAGCTTGAATAACTGGGAGTTGCTGCCGAAAGATCGAAAGCTAGAAATTTGGATTCCCAGAAAGCTGGGATAACTGGGAATTGCTGCCGAAAGATCGGAAAGCTAGAAATTTGGATTCCCAGAAAGCTGGGGTAACTGGGAGTTGCTGCCGAAAGATCGGAAAGCTAGAAATTTGGATTCCCAGAAAGCTGGGGGTAACTGGGAGTTGCTGCCGAAAGATCGGAAAGCTAGAAATTTGGATTCCCAGAAAGCTGGGCGTAACTGGGAGTTGCTGCGGAAAGATCGGAAAGCTAGAAATTTGGATTCCCAGAAAGCTGGGGTAACTGGGAGTTGCTGCCGAAAGATCAGAAAGCTAGAAATTAGGATTCCTAGAAAGCTTGGATAACTGGGAGTTGCTGCCGAAAGATCGGAAAGCTAGAAATTTGGATTCCGAGAAAGCTGGGATAACTGGGAGTTGCTGCCGAAAGATCGCAAAGCTAGAAATTTGGATTCCCAGAAAGCTGGGATAACTGGGAGTTGCTGCCGAAAGATCGGAAAGCTAGAAATTTGGATTCCCAGAAAGCTGGGGTAGCTGGGAGTTGCTGCCGAAAGATCGGAAAGCTAGAAATTAGGATTCCCAGAAAGTTTGGATAACTGGGAGTTGCTGCCGAAAGATCGAAAGCTAGAAATTTGGATTCCCAGAAAGCTGGGATAACTGGGAATTGCTGCGGAAAGATCGGAAAGCTAGAAATTTGGATTCCCAGAAAGCTGGGGTAACTGGGAGTTGCTGCCGAAAGATCGGAAAGCTAAAAATTTGGATTCCCAGAAAGCTGGGGGTAACTGGGAGTTGCTGCCGAAAGATCGGAAAGCTAGAAATTTGGATTCCCAGAAAGCTGGGGGTAACTGGGAGTTGCTGCGGAAAGATCGGAAAGCTAGAAATTTGGATTCCCAGAAAGCTGGGGGTAACTGGGAGTTGCTGCCGAAAGATCGGAAAGCTAGAAATTTGGATTCCTAGAAAGCTGGGATAACTGGGAGTTGCTGTCGAAAGATCGGAAAGCTAGAAATTTTGATTCCCAGAAAACTGGGATAACTGGGTATTGTTGCTGAAAGATCCGATAACTAGGAAATAATACAACGCTAGGATACACTAACGAAATCAGCTGAGTTTACTGGACGAACGAATTCTTTATCGGCATTTCATTATCGATGGATAATTTGATTATTTCCAGTCCATCTGCATTTTAGACAGGTGAGGTGCAAGATTTTTCATAAATGGTATACTATATCTGTGAGAATGATTTTGCGAAATTCAGCCTGATATTTACAAGAGAAGGGATCTGTGTCGTTTAACGATTGAATTTTTTTCGAATGAGAATATTATTGATTCAGGAGTCCTGAATTAGTCGCATTGATAGAAGGATTATATAAATATGCGTGGATGTTTCTTTTGAAACTTGAGAGGCCAACAAGCCACCAAGGGAAATCAATAGTGTATTCTGTGTAGAGAGTGAATTCTTGACTAAAGCATAAAAAACTATCGAATAATATGCATTCTTTGTCTATCAACATGCCTTTTGCTTTTACACATGAGTTCACGTACAAATTTGTCAGCTATTGAACTCATCTCGCGGTTGTCGATCTTCAGGTGTAATGTCTTCACTGAAGTGAACATTCGATTAACCTGCAAAAATGTTTGTTTAAACTGTGAAAATTAAGTTAAATGAAATTATTTAGATGGTCGTAACTAAAAGGGTTGCAGCTGCAGGGTGCTGGAGTAACTCCCTCACTAATCTTTTGCCTCAAATTTCATCAACGTCACCTTCACTCAGAAGGAACTAGCTACATCCTGCCCTCACCGTTGCGACATATCTATGTATATCTAATATCCAAAATTACATATCCTAATACTAAAAGAGTACTTGCCTCGTTGGATGCTTCTTTCTTGCCAGTGACATACTTTATTATAACTCCGTTAAGGCCCTCAAAAGAGAAACAAGAGTACCCCCAGAGCGGTCCTCAGTTCTCGACTTACTCACACAAGTGGAAAAAGTTGTGAACATTTAAGCCACACTTCCCGGCATGAAAATTCTGGAAAAAATAAAAACAGAAAATATAGGCTCCTTGTGTATACGACATTTTTTTAATATCTTTAAACTTGTACTAGTCATCTTTGATGAATTACAAGTGTACGAAACAACGCACTATATCATACATATCGATCTTTGGCGTATCTTGATCAATGAAAAAACCAGTACAGATTTTTTTACAAGTGGCATTCCACAACAGACACTATTCGAAGGTGTTGTGATGTCCTTGCCCGAGGACGTCACATTTAGTTTGAATATTTATGTTACGTAGTATTGCATTGCAATACGCACTATGTAGAGCACGTTTCTACGTGTTTACTTGTTTAACCTAAGCAGAATTTAATGACCAGCTTTTGCTCACCGTATAATAAGGAGAAGTCCTTGTAGAATCTTGAGAAGCATGGTCTCGCAAATACCAACTCGTCTGCCCGAATTTCAGTTCCCAAAACAATATGCATGCCTTCGACCAGCAGCGCAAAATGACTAAGATATTGCCTTGGTAGAATTTCGTCTAGACATGGTAGGATATAGAATAACAACCAGTTGCGATATTTACTTGCTACAAGAGGAAAGAGTGCAGGTTCAATGAATACTGAAGCGAAGTGTCTCATAGTGTGACATGATGAAAAAAGTATAGGGAACAGGTTTTTTGGTGCCATATGTTTTTAGATCAAGGGCTATTTACCAGTTCATGTCATTTGAGCCAGAAATGTTCAATCGAACCTGAAATATTCATGTTCATTCATCTCTTAAGTGAATATATCAACACCGTGATTAGTTGAACTATTAAAAAGTGAAGTTGAGAAAAACACTAAACATGCCTTAAATGTCAACATGCCAAACATGTAAACATGTCTTTTATGCCAACAAATTGAAGATAATTGAGAAAATTGTATAATGCTGCATTATGAAGAACTTCAGCACTCCTTCAGGTTTCTTTAAAAACGTTTAATAAAAGCATGATGTCATGGGTAGTTTTTCAAAAACATTGCGCGTTAAACGCAATTGTTGTGTAACAGTACATGTTCATCGCAAAGTATGCATTTACTGTGCAACAGTGGATGTTCTCGAGCTGTTCATGTGAAATTCAAATACCTTCAAATGATGCATATTCATCTTAAACGATCTGGGAAGTCGGCTGATGAAGTCTGGAGGCTTTATTGCCAATGGCCTTTCATCAACGTCTGATATCTAAAGCATCATGATTATTTCACTTATTCGGGTATAAAACTTAATAATTAATAAGATCACAAGAAGCTTCATATTCAGAAATTAGTAATTTTTGAATTTCTTGCGCTTTCATGCAAATTAAAGTGCTCGGTGCTAAGCAGAGCAGAATAGATAATTAGACAAGAAAACAAGTTTGTGCTGTGACTTAAATTTTCATGCTTTATGCATTCATCAGACAGCAATGGCTATTCAGAAATTATGACGAAATATAAGCTTTGTTCTATTTTACACTGGTGCAGAATAAAACAAAATTCTGGAACTAGGAATATTTTGAGCGGAGTAACTGGCTCTATTCTATCTAGTTATCACAGCACATATACTTATCATATTCCCTATAAAATAATCAGGATATCTCTCATTCTGTGTGTTCTTATGAATACCTGGATCAAACCAAAGAAGACTCAAAGTTTTCACCACGTGCATATAATCAACAACAACTCCGTTGATGATATCAAATCTTCGTCTAAGTCATGCAGAAGTCTCAGCGATTTCACACCATTTATCTGGAAATTAAAGATGTAAACAACCAGCTAAGAAGACTTGAACCTAAGAAAGCGGCTCCTCTAGATAGCATTCCTTCAAAAATCCTGAAAGAGAACTCGTATATCTTTTACCTTACCAGTTGAACACTTTCAATTTAGACTATGTCTAGCTGAAAATCACTTCCCTAGCAAACTTAAGGATTGAGATATCGCTGCGATTTTCAAAAAGGATGATGCCCTAGGCAAAAATAACCAATTACAGTCTTACCAGCAGCCTCTAAAATTTTTGAACGATTATTACGTGACGAGTTAATGAAGGTGCTGTGGCGTCGTGGTGTAATCCAGCTGACTCGTGGTGTCAGAAGCTCAGTGTGGTCAGGGTTCGAGCCCAGCCACGGTAGCGTCACGGCCAGGGTCGAGGTCTCGATTAGTTAACCTACTACTGAGATCCTAGCGACTGACACTAAAACACCATTTCACCTTTCACCTTATGCCTTTCACTGAAAACTTTATGTCGCCTTTGCTTTGTGCCTTCAGAAAAGGCTATAAATACACAACATGCTCTTCTAAGACTTTTGGAAAGCTGTAAAATAACCTTGGACAGAATAGGCAATGCAGGTGCTTTGTTGATGGATCTTTCCAAATCATTTGATTGCCTAGATCACGAACTATTATTAGCAAAATTACATGCTTATGGTCTTGGTAGGAGTGCTTTATTAATCATACATAGCTATTTATCGCAAAGGAGGCAGCGAGTTAAATTGTTTTAGGTCCCCTATTATTCAACATTTTCCTAAATGATTTATTTCTTCTGGTGGATAGAGCCGGAATATGCAATTATGCAGACGATACAACAATTTATGTATGCCATTCTGTGGTCGAAAATATAATCGACGGAGAGCAAAATGCCACTCGGATATCAACTTGGTATCCTGAAAATTTCATGAAACTTGATGCGGACAAATGTCATCTAATCATATTTGGTGAAAAAGATAGCAAAACAAACTTGTATATTGGAAATACTGAATTCGAAGAAAGTGATGAAGTGACATTGTTAGGAATAAAGCTATATACAAAGCTTAATTTCAAAACTCATGTGCAGTCACTTTGCAAAAAAGCAAGCCAGAAACTGCACGCTTTGTCCCGCATTTCAATTTTCATGGAACCTAAGAAGATAAAACTGATGATGAATGCCTTTGTAATGTCACAATTCAGCTAATGTCCATTGAAATGGATGTTCCATGACAGAAGTTTTGAACACAAAATAAACAGGATACAAGAAAGAGCCCTTCGAATCGCATGCAAAGATAATAATTCAGATTTCGAACAATTGCTTGAAAATGCTAATTCGGTATCTATTCACCAGAAAAACCTACAGTTGCTAATGGTTGAAATTTACAAAACAAGGGGTGGTCTGAATCATACGTTTATGAACGAAATCTTTGAGGAAAAGGCATTGCCATATCAATTGAGATGCTCAAGAAATTTAATCTTACCAAAAGTGAAGACAACAAATTTTGGTACCGATACGGTAAGATTTATGGGTCAAAGAGTATGGGCAAAATTACCATCATCAATTAAAACAACAAGAAGTAATTCGTTTATAAACTTAGCTGGATCAAAATGTTTTAGTTGTCTAGTGGTTATATTTTTATGCTGTTTTTTAGAAGCCCAACGGAATTTTTGTACGCAGTATACCATGTAGTGGTCACTGAAACTTGTTTCATGAACCCCAGATGTTACTATGTTTGACTTGTTTGTTGTGGCAATGTGATCAATTAAGGTGGTAGATTCCAACGTCTCCCAAGCCCCTGTATTGATCAATTGCTGAAGACCAAACAGATCATAAAGTTCCAGAATACGCATCGAATGGGTAGGTAGATTTTGACTAAGCTATCACCGTCGAGGTAGTTAGGCAAGATATCACAGTAAGTATCCCCCAAGAGAATAAGTTCCTTGTTCTCTCGATCTAGAACTTGCATGCTCTCCTCTAGTTGATGAAATATATCAACAGAATATATCAACATATCAATAGGGGGACGATACCAAGCAACAACAAGAAAATGGGCAGCCCGAACAGGTTTGACTTCCAAGGATATAGCCTCTGAGGACGATTCTGGGAGGTCTTCGCGAATAAAGCATTTATCAACGATACTATCATTAATATATATAGCAACTGCCCCACCATTACGGTTTCGATCACATCTTTCAATGGAATAGCCATCAATACTGACCAGGGCGTCATCAATGTTATCATCAAGTTTTGTTTCGTTAATGGCCAAAATATGTATCCCAAGATCCTTTATAAGAGTACGGACCTCGTCAATATGAAGCAAGAGGCTATTCACATTCAAAGATGCGATCGTTATTCCCTTTCTATGTCCAAGAGTTGAATTGACATTGTCAGAAAGGGTGTGTGACTGGGCCGACAGGGAAGGCACCTGCGCAGAGATCAAGCACGCATCCTCTTTATGATTATTATAATCAGAAGGGCCATTAGGTCAAAAATTTAAAGCACAAAGTAGGTTGTCCCCCGCTCTTCTCAGATCAGAGATAAGCCTCCACACCACTGAAACATCCCCCACACTACTTAGAGACAATCCCCCACACCACTGAACATCCTCAACACTAACTCAGAGATCCCCCTCCACATTACTCATAATAAGCCCTCACACTTACATCCCCCACAATACTGATAATGACTCTTCGAAAGCACCATGATATCCCTCCGTTCTACTGGTGGTTACCCCCACATTACTGAACATCTCCCACACTACTCAATGTCCCTATGAAACTCACGATAGCCCTACACGCTACTGAGTATTCTCCACACTACGACACACCCCAACATTATTACACACACGTTGTATGGGGTGTAAATACCGTACAAGTGGCAATTGATTTTGTTGCGAGAACTGTCATAGACGCCAAAACCATTCTAGATGATTTCAGAAAATATAAACATAAACATTTGGAGTTAAGACATTATGTTCCTGTTTAGTTTCTGTGGAACATTGGCTTCTCTGATGTTTGCAAGAACTCCTGGAATTTAAAACATGACAAGGCATCAGCTTGCAGATTTTCTGCACCCTTAACATGAGGACCGGAGAAAGAAAAGTTAAAAGTCATTGCCAAAATCATGAGTTCTCTTAATAACCAAACCAAGTGACGATCTTTGCAGAAAGCACCAAAACTGATGCTACCCGCAGCATCTGAAGTAATATACAAGTCTGGTGCATACTCCAAACCTGCGAGAATAAAAAGTCTACGCCATTCAATCTTTCAAAAAGAAGATTCCACCAGTCCAAATCATCCCTCTCCCATATGAAGAAATGGACAAAATGGTGCACTTCCTTCATTGAATATGCCCGAGTTTTATCACCTGCTAACGGAACAAGCAAGTTGCAAATTCTCATAGCTTCCGATAGACCTTTCATTCAATAGAATTCGGGTTATCCAAAATCAAGAAATCATCCAAATAACATTGAACTTAAACAGAAGATTGCTTTGCTTACTAATATGCTGAAAAATGTCGGCAAACCTCAAAAAGATTCGAGCATAGTTAACCCTATCTGGACCGGGCTTTTCTTTGAGCTAAATTAGCCCCCCATATAGCTCGCGTCTGGTAAGAGCGAGAAAGATGAAATTTGACCAAAATATCATTGTACTCATTTGGAACTATAAGGTTTTGTTGATCTCCAATGCATTATGACGTCATAATGAAGTAATAATCAATTTTTCACTTTTTGCCATTTCTACCTTTACCTTGAATTATTTGACTGATAATCACTACTAAACTATTGGAAAATCCATTTTGACTGTTTTAATCACACTTAAACATATTTTGCTACATTTTTGAAAAATTTCCTTTCATTTCTGTAGAAAGAGTGCGCATGCGCAGTAGAAAACTGTCATTATTTTGGTTCACATGGGTGTCACGAAGTAGGTTCGGATAGAATAGTATAAATAAGTCACCAATACACTGATATTTGCGACGAGAAATTTAATTAATATCATTAGAGCCTCAGAAATGATAAATAATGCTGATATCAGCAATATTCTAAAAATAGAATCCAAATGCATTTCACAAAAACAGGGCTTATTATCTGGTGTCATCTGATATTGGTTTGCCATTGCCCAAGTTTCATGACGATATCAATTTCATCAAAGAAATTAGACCGAATTTCGTTGGTCCTATAGTCACAATTTTCAACAGGGTTGCTATGGTGACCGTTCATTAGTAACGATTGAAACTACCACATCACAAGGTCTGCAGATAATTTGTAGGAAAATTCAAAAACATTTATCTACCTTTGTTTCGTGCATTTTGAGTTTTGTAAAGAAATGTAGGAGGGGGGCTATTTTAGCCCCCCGTCCGTCCAGATAGGGTTAAAATTGTTCACCCGTAAACTCGTGCAGTGAAAAGTAATAATGTAAAAGAAAACATACATATCTGGTATTTCGCACCAGTGCAATAATTTCTAAATGGATGCTTTCAATTTTAATGACACGTTTAATAAAACTTTATGATAATACTTTAAGGATACCATCAAGGAAAATGCTCTGCTGTATGACTGATATTGAAGCCTTATGTGGCTTAAGTCCTACAGTAGATAGGACTTTGGCTCTTGTACCTTTGTATTTTATGTCAGCCCTCTCTAAGAAGGGTGGCTTAGAGCCTTAGGTGGCTTTTTGTGTTATGATGTTCTTGTTTTTCCAATTCTTTTCGTGTTATATGTTGTCATTTTGTTCATGATATTTTCAACTTAATGTTGCATGTTTTGTGATATAAGTGGCTTGTTCATATCATTCAGTCGTGTAATGCAACTGAGGAGGCGTCTGGCCACCCTTTTAGGTTGCATATTTAATTATGTTTTAGCCGTATACATTAACAAATTGTGAGTCCGAATATTTTACCATCCGAAAATTTTAACGTCCGAATATTTTGTCCGCCCAAAAATTTTACCGCCAATTAAAATGTGGTATAATAAGAAAACAGAAAAATCTCTAAGCTGTAGAGCCTATTAAGACCTCTCTTTATCCCCCAAGTGCCAGCAAATGGTTTACATAAATCGATTAATCTTCTTTCACAATAATGATTGGAACACTTATGTGTTCAAGGTTCTCTTGCTCTTTTTATTATGTCATTATTTGGATTGTTTGACATCATTATCTTCATCACCTTTTCCACCGTGGGCTAAATTTTGTTGATTCTTTCGTTTGCTTTTAGACCATTTCAAGTAAAGGCCTCGTTTTCAAAACAATCGAAAATTAGGTCACAGAGCATAGGTCATTCAGCACCTTCTTTATAGTGTTGAGGCAAAGATTTTTCGCTTGTTGTCCTTAAGATGTTGATTCAATAGGTATTAAAAGTTTGGGGCTGAAATGTTACACTCTCAATCATTTTACACACTCAAATCCCTAATAAATTTTCAAACTTTTTAAAGGCTATAGAATCAAGATCGTAAGGACTAGAAGCGTAAAAATTTGCTTCAACATTAAAAAGAAGGTGCTAAATTCGAATCTGGAGTGGAAATCTCTGATCTTATTTTCAATTCTTTTGACAGCGAGTTCCCTAGTTGAAATGGTCTAGTAGGTCAAGTAGGTCCAGTAGTCCGAAAATAAAACGTCCGACAGTAAAGCGTCTAAAATGTTTATGGAATTCAATGTAATGTCAGAGGTGTCTACTGACCAATTTATAGCAATATCTAAAATTTGGGGGCTCAAGTTAAGCGCCGTTTAGCACCTGAGGTAAACATAAATGCTGTGAAAAGGCTTTTGCGCTAGTAGCGAAACACGTTTAACCGAGTTCCACTATTAAATTGATTCTGCATAGAAAACTATAGTAAGGTCTTCAAAGTCCACATCTCTAGGTATTCTAAGACTAAACTGCTGACCATCCTCTTAGGTGGTCTTTTAAATGTTTAGCCGTTTAATTCCGGACGTCGCTGTTGGCTGTGCTGTATTTTGTCTGTCTTATTACCTGTCTACCTGTCCTACCCATGTCCTGTCCTGTCCTGTCCTGTATTGTTCTACCTGTCCTACCTTCCCATGTGTAGAGATTCTCCACGAAAAACAGACCCATATCTAGGGAAGCTATTGCTTAAAAGTAACCCATTTGTGCGGCACGTCTATAATATATTGAATAACAGAAGTACCCTCCTCCCGGGGGTAACTGAAATCGGTTGCGACAAGAACTGAACCTTAAAAATGGCATACACATTATTTTTAGAACGAGGAACATTCCTGATTCCTAGGTATCTAGGTATCTAGGTCTATTTCTTCCGGTTTGCCGAAAAATTCTTGAAACATAAAAACGAGGTCTTAAGGTTTCAGTTTCTGAGGGTTTCCTAGACAACTCCTCCTGACAAACAGAAATGTTTGAAAGCTGTTGAATTGGGTGCTGTGGGGTTCTCTTTCATACATCTATTGTCTAGTTTTTGTTGCATGCAATTGCTCTTTTGTTATTCTATAACAGCCACCCGCATGGACATTGGCTATATTGAATTTCGTATAGTTTTCAAATTGATTTGTTTAGTGTTGTGGTCATGTTGCAAAAATTGATGCAAAAATAACGAATTCGGAAGCAATGCGAATAAGAATCCCTATTCAAGAATATCCAGTCTGCGCTGTGTTTTTAGAACACTATTATTCGACTTTTCATTTACATAAATAAAGTCTTGCCTGTATAAATATTTACATGTTTTATTCCTCTTTTAATATAAATATATATCAGTCATTTCTTGCTGCATCAAGAAATAACTCAAATTCTGTTCCTCAGAAGTTAAGAAAAATATTTTATCTTTCAAAACCACGAAACTTAATCATTGTTATTTATAAATACTTCTATTTTTTAAAATCATCCAATTCGAAAATACCATGGAGACACACAAGGTATGCAAAATTGTAATTCAAACCCTTGCTTGCAGCCAATAGAAGCTGGTTTCATTGTTTTACAAATTAACCTTGCTTTTTCATGCTTTCGTCAACTGGGATATGATTTATTAAAGATATTCTATCAGGAATGATCGTATTTGGCATCATGTCACCGAGAAAGGGGATTGTTTCTCTAGCAATCGTAATTTGTTGTATTAACTTTGAAACTGCAACTCTAGAGACTGATTTCACTAATTCGATTTCATTGAAATCAGAAAACATTTACAATCTTCACTGGAAAGTAGACAGCTCCACTGAATGCATACATTTTGCAGTTGAAGTAAGAACGGCAGGATGGATTGGATTTGGAATATCAAGAGGCTTATCAGGAAAAATGAAAAATGCAGACATCGTTATTGGATGGGTTGACAACAAGGGCAAATGTCATTTGAAGGTAACAAATGTCACCTTTTTGAAATATCAAAGAATTTTTTCCGGATTTCATGAAACAGGGATTTCACTACAGTATGAAATATCTCTAACTTTGAACATAATCACTCATGCTTTGGTAATCTCAGTTAACAAAAACGTAAACTCTTCTTTTGTTGTCGCTTGTTTTTAGGACATAAGCTACCAGGGGTTCAGAGGAGCACCGGAACCTATCGATTTTAATGATGAATTTTATTTTCTTAACATGAAAAGCAGACTAAGATATTTAAGATGTTCTTGGAAGCAAAGAACAGTAAAATAATCCTTCAAAATTAAAAATATGAAAAGAAAAAGTGAATTTAAGAACGACAACAACGAAAGTGCGAGAATATGTCTTTCTTTCTGTTTGAAAAATGCTCCCAAAAGGCTTTCTTTGCTTCCCTTTCTCGCATTTTCTAAGCACTTAAGAAATTTTGACAAGGGACAACTTTTTATTTTGCAAGGGTATTAGGGAACACATATACTACCCTTTGAAGGCCTCAGCTCTGTGTCACCAGTAAATTCAGTACGAAATTGTGGAGGAAATTTTCAAGTTTGAATTGACAAGTTCCAGCTATGAATGAGCACATTCGCAATTCTATTTTTGCGTCTTAGTTTTTATACTTAATATATACAACTGAGGTATTCGGAAAAGTTCGTTAATCCTTTTCGTTATTCTAATGGTATAAAATTTTTTGATACAGAAGTATGAATTTCTTTCGCGAAATCACAAATGCTAATAAGGCACGATGGGTATAACTAGCAGAAATAATAGGGAAGGAATACATGTAGTAGAATCGTGAAAAATAAATATCAGGACAAATGCCTGCCTATTAAAATTGGCCTGATGTTGTTTCATTCATTAATATCTCCAATTTTACTTTATGGATCAGAAGTTTGGGCACCCTATCGTAATTTCGATTATAAATAATGGGATAAATGTGAAATCGCGAAGATGCACACGCAGTTCCTCAATGTCTTCTCGGTCTCAATAGATCAACCACAAATGCATTAGTGCGAGCTGAGCTGGGTCGTTATTCTCTGGAACGTTCAAGCAAATTGTAGAGTAGATAGCTTTATCAATCATGTACTGCACTACTCGAAAGCATATTCCCTAGTAGCATTTGCTCTGGATTATGAAATCTGTCGACAACCGTAATACTATTATGTCATACATTGATAATTTTACAAATAGACAAAATACTAATACTTCTTTTACCCCATCTAAAACAGATACCAAAAGGATTGTTCTAAGGCATTAACCTACAAAACGCATATCATTCGTATCTCTTTCGAACCATAGCTTCAAATATATACAAATAGGAAATGAAGAATGTTTGCAAAATTCTAGAAAAATTCTTATTTGAGATTTGTAACACACGTATGCTTTATTATAATGCTTGCTAACATATAAATGTAAAGTTGTCAAATGTAATTAGAATTTGTCAAGTAGTTTAACTTCAACGTTCTTAGAGTGTGTTGTGTGTTTCGTAGAGTGTGTTTGTTGTGTATCTTTGTAGACCATGTATCTTTAGGATATTGAGTTGAGAATGAAAGAATTAATGAAAGAAGGAACAAATGGAAACCAGAGAAGTTGCATTGCCAGAAAATCTCCTGCTTTAATGACATCATCGTTAATCTATACAACTGTCTATATTACTCATATTACACATAACGCGTAAAATTATGGCTATCTCTAAAATATGGATTATGGAATGATGGAATGATGGAATGGAATGATGGAATGGTATCAAAATGCACAAATGCAAAAGAAAAGCAATTTCCAAACACATTGCGACAATGTTTTTAATTTTGAAAGTATAATGAAGCAAAAACAGAGCATTCCATATTTTAGAAAAATATGCAATGGCGAATTTTCTCCTGAAACCTTCCCCCTATTGTTGTATAAGCATTACAAACTCATCTGAGTAGAAATTAAGAAGGTTTGGAGTCAATTGAAGGAGTTACGAGGCCATTCCATATTTTTCTAAAATGTGGAATGGCGAAGTTTCTCAAAAATTACTCGCTTCTTTTTGCCGAAACCTTTCCCTAGGGTTGTATATGCCTTAAAAACACATCTGAGTAGAAATTAAGAAGGTTTGGAGTAAATTGAAGGAGTTACGAGGCCATTCCATATCTTTCTAAAATATGGAATGGCAAATTTTCTAAAAAAATTACTTGCTTCTTTTTGCTGAAACCTTGCCCCCAGAGTTGTATATGACTTACAAACACATCTGAGTAGAAATTAAGAAGGTTTGGAGTCAATTGAAGGAGTTACGAGGCCATTCCATATTTTTCTAAAATGTGGAATGGCGAAGTTTCTCAAAAATTACTCGCTTCTTTTTGCCGAAACCTTTCCCTAGGGTTGTATATGCCTTAAAAACACATCTGAGTAGAAATTAAGAAGGTTTGGAGTCAATTGAAGGAGTTACGAGGCCATTCCATATTTTTCTAAAATGTGGAATGGCGAAGTTTCTCAAAAATTACTCGCTTCTTTTTGCCGAAACCTTTCCCTAGGGTTGTATATGCCTTAAAAACACATCTGAGTAGAAATTGAGAAGGTTTGGAGTCAATTGAAGGAGTTACGAGGCCATTCCATATCTTTCTAAAATATGGAATGGCAAATTTTCTAAAAAAATTACTTGCTTCTTTTTGCTGAAACCTTGCCCCCAGAGTTGTATATGACTTACAAACACATCTGAGTAGAAATTAAGAAGGTTTGGAGTCAATTGAAGGAGTTACGAGGCCATTCCATATCTTTCTAAAATATGGAATGGCAAATTTTCTAAAAAAATTACTCGCTTCTTTTTGCCGAAACCTTTCCCCTAGGGTTGTATATGCCTTAAAAACACATCTGAGTAGAAATTAAGAAGGTTTTTGCCGAAACCTTGCCCCCAGAGTTGTATATGACTTACAAACACATCTGAGTAGAAATTAAGAAGGTTTGGAGTCAATTGAAGGAGTTACGAGGCCATTCCATATCTTTCTAAAATATGGAATGGCAAATTTTCTAAAAAAATTACTTGCTTCTTTTTGCTGAAACCTTGCCCCCAGAGTTGTATATGACTTACAAACATATCTGAGTAGAAATTAAGAAGGTTTGGAGTCAATTGAAGGAGTTACGAGGCCATTCCATATTTTCTAAAATGTGGAATGGCGAAGTTTCTCAAAAATTACTCGCTTCTTTTTGCCGAAACCTTTCCCCTAGGGTTGTATATGCCTTAAAAACACATCTGAGTAGAAATTAAGAAGGTTTGGAGGAGTCAATTGAAGGAGTTACGAGGCCATTCCATATTTTTCTAAAATATGGAATGGCGAATTTTCTGAATAATTACTTGCTTCTTTTTGCTGAAACCTTGCCCCTAGAGTTGTATATGACTTACAAAAACATCTGAGTAGAAATTAAGAAGGTTTGGAGTCAATTGAAGGAATAACCAGGCCATTCCATATTTTAGAAAAATATGGAACAACAAATTTTCTCAAAAATTACTCGCCTATTGAAACTTTACGCGAGATTTCGAATTTTTCCTCTCCTAAACCACGTGCTTGTAAATTAACGGTCGCCAGGCAACTTCACAAGCCTCTAAGAATTTGATTAAATCAAAGATGCACTTGTCCCATTATTACTGAGACTATGCATTTTTTAACTTTGTTTATAAACGCATTAATTAAGCTCCACTTTCACAAATTAAAAAGACTTCCTTAAAAAGGAAATTGTTTTAAAGATTTAGTGGAGCCTAGGTAACGAGCACTTCTATCATAGTTTATGCAGCAGATAACTCATAGGACAAATGCCTCAGTAAAGAGGCTATTTATTTGTAAAAACAACGTCAATAGAGCGGCACATCTATTAAACGGACCGTTTTTATTACATGGAACTTCCTCTTTAGACCTTCTACACTCTTTAATAGCATTTTTTATGATTAAGCGTTTAAATAAAAGCAGCAGCTTTGTAATTTTAGTGCCCTTAAGAAGTACTTATTGTTTCCAACTTCATTTCATTTCTTTTCCTTTTTAATTCTTTAAGCAAGGGTCAGTCAAACGACAGCTACAGCTGCTTTTACATAGCTACTTCTACAACAAAATTTATATCGGAAAAATAAGATACAAATTTCTTTTAACTTATATTAACAAAATATGCTACGAAACTGAAAACTTTCTGTCAAGTAGTAAGATAAGGATGATTACAACATTGAAAAGAGGATCACATCTGACGTTGTATCTGCTCATACTTTTTTGAATATCTCGCAAGGTTTACTGACTTGACCTCGACAGGAAGATCGTTCCTAGTAAGAACGAAACGCGTGTTGAATTATGAATATTTGGGACAAAAACGAATTTGTGATTTTATCTCTGCCGCGAACTGCATGGGTAGGCCTACCATTCAATATTGTTTTAAGCTTGAATACACACAGAATGAGCAGGAAAAAAATACTGATTTCATTCAACTATCTAATAGCGTAACTTAATTCAAAATTACTTAAAAGAACATGTAATACAAGAACGTCATGCGTTTGGAGGATTTGTCGAATTTTTATTTCTTTATGAGTGCGGTTACCGTCCGTGTTCTGCTCTTTTATTGTCGGGAAACCTTATGGTTGCTGCAATGTGTATTGCACAGCGCGGGAAACTTTGTTGATTTAGATTTTATATTTGCTTTATTTATTTTATTTTAATCAACTTTGCTTTGTTTAGTTTAGTTTGCAATTTTTTATCGGCTATTAGTAATTACCGGTCCCGGCTCCGGTCCTGATTTTTCAACATTAAATGTTTTTGTAATATATGGTCCCGGCCCCGGCCGCAGCCCTTATTTCCAAAACTTTATTTTTTCCGATTAATTCCCGTTATTCTTAATAGCTACCTTGAATAAAAATATTTTGAGATATTCATGCTCAAATTTTCCGCCACCCTCAAACCACAGAAATGGGTGATTGGCCTGAAAACATTCCTGTGTGCGACAGTTCTGTAACTGATGAATATCAATAGTGCAGAGAATGGGGTTTTTATAAGAAGGAAAGAAGGAGTGTTGTACCGGCATTGTATATCATGAGTTATTATTATTATTATTCCTTCATATCATTCAACACAGTCGATATGAAGGAAGCACTCAATGTTCCATTCAGCTGGAAAGACAATAAACAAGTACAGTTGACATCCGCTATCTCGAACTCTCAAGGGAAACTGGAATTTGTTCGAGATAGCGAATGTTCGAAATAACGGATGCCCCATATAAATATAAAAAATTATAGTTTTTAAGCCAGAAAAGGAACCCTAATTAACATGCAGGGCTACTGATCCTAAATTTCATCAAACAAGTCTGGTATTTTTTACATAGGAGTCAAAGCTCATCTGCTTTCATCCCTACTATTGGTGAAGTTGAGATAATGGCGATGCAGCACATCCCGAAAGAGTACAGCTTCATCTATTGTATACACGGGCAGCATATCCCTTAGCTGCTGCCATTCCCGCTCCGCTAGGCGAACTTATACATATTTTCAGCCTGTCTCTTTATCCAGTTCAGCAGAAAATTTGGCAAAGTTAGAGATAAAGAGCAGGTGTTCCTCCATGGGAAATCGAAAATAGGTTCGAGACAGCGAATGTTCGAGATAAAGGGGTTCGAGATAGCGGATGTCAACTGTTAGTCTAAAATACCGGTTCTCAGGACATATATTTATGAAAAAGTAAGACAAAACGTATATTGCTTATACAGTTAACATAGCTCTCTGACGCTTATAGGTTTATAAAAAAAGTAAGATAAAACGTATATTGCTTATACAGTTAACTTCAGACCATTATTCGTTTTAGCAGGTTAGCGTGGTTTTTGTAGCCTGAGCGCAGGCTAGGTTTTTGTTAAGTTAGTGAAAACTATACTTTGTTAAACTGTGTTAAACTTTGTATAATGACGCTCATTTGTATTGGGTGGCGAAGCCACGAGTTATTGTTTGGTTGAATCATGGTTGAATTGGTCGCACTAATTGACCCCACTTCCTATCCTATTCATATTCTTTGTCACTTCCACCATCAGTCACATAATGTTTGCATACACTTTTATTTGTCTTAGTTTTGAATTCTTGTATAGGTAAATCAATAATATATGAAACACCGGGCAGGATAACATCCGGAAAGCAGGAATAAAATCAGGGCCGCTGCTGGGGCTGCAAGGCCGGGGCCGGTAATTACTAATAAACAATTACATGTTGAAAAATCAGGGCCGGGGCCAGGGCCGAGGACGGAGCCGGGGCCGGGGCTGCAGGGCCGGTAATTACTAATAGCCTTTTATGTTTGAAGAATTCAAACATTATACAGGGGTTTTCGGCAAACCGGATGAAATACACCTAGATAGATAGATAGATAGATAGGAATCAGGAATGTTGTAACAATAAGATCGGAATTTCTATTCTCTATGCACACAATCTTAACAATCAATGAGTTGAACTGCAATTCAAATGCATACAATCAAAACAATCGAAGAGGTATTTCTGAATCTACGACGTTTGGCAGGAGTTTGAACAACAAACTCATTAGGAAGCCATTATCCAGAATGCACTAAAATCTGGACCAAGCAATAAAGCTGGGAAACCGTGGAATGTGTGGGAATAAACGGAACTGAAGGGACCCAATGGAACAATGTAAAACAAAATGGGAATAAATTGGAATTGGACGGAACAAATGGTAACAAAGTAGGAGTGGATGGGAATAAGTGGGAATCAGAGGCAACAAGGAGGAACAAGCAGGAAATCACTGAAAAAGATAAAGGGACAACTGAGAACAAATATAAAAGGGGAAATTACCGCAAACAGATGTGAACACGTTGAAACAAGATGGGGATCAATGACGATCGAGGGGAAAGCAAGAACAAAGCCTTAAATACTTAGGATCACAGGGAGCAAGTGGGAGCAAAGTGGGAATTCTTCTACACTATTCGTTGCAAGGTGCAAGCTAATAGGCTGATCTCAGGCTAATCTGGGCTGATCTCATTCTTCAAACATGGCTAATGGGTACCTTTAATTTATCAGGCATCAAGGAAAATAATAATTACTTTAATGTTCTCCCTCATGCGTCAAACATTTAGGCTCCGTCCTCCACACGTTCCATCTACACATAGTAGGCATTTTCGGTGATTGAAAACGGGACTTCTCGAAGACGCTCTCCAGGGTGGAAATTTTTCGAAAATGCTGGCATCATGTTATCGTGTGGACGGGGAAAACGCAACTTCTCGTCCTGAGTAAATATGCTGACCGAGAACCAGTGCATAGTTGTGGACTTTGTAGAATTCGAAGTCTCGACATTCATCGTCACTGAGAACATTCCAGAGCAAACCACCCTTACATACTATAGCACAGGAATAGGGAACGGACGAGTGCAAAGTGGAACGCCCGGAATATTTCTACCTGTCAAACAAAGTCTTGTGACTTACAACCTACATTAGCATTGATCAGAAAAGCTAAAGCCACCTTGTATTCGCAATGATATATGCAAATAATTTTAAAAAATGCTGTTAATCCATAATGTCAAAAATTGTTTCTTACATTCAGCAATGAAATAGAGTTTCACTTTGTAGGCCATGTTTTTTTCCAACTCTCTTTGCCATTCCTCCCACATAATTGGTCGGAAGTCTGATTTCGAACGTTCGAGAACGAGTTTCTGAACATTCGTATGTGAATTTGAAACAAGATAACGATAAGTGAATGATGTGAAAATGGTCTTTTAAGATATTCATACAAAACTAGAAAACGAACGCTTCAAAAAGTGGCTAAAACCATGAAAGATGAAAAGCAAATAAAATCCAAAGCAAAACATTCTAAACGCAGATATTTTTACACTTGTAAAATCAAGACATTTCTTCTCAGATTATCATCTCATGATCTTAGCTGTCCGGTTCGTCTTTTTCATCTAATCTTGCTTACTTGATCCATCGATAACTGTGTTTCGTTGCTTTTCACACATACTGTAGATTTACAAAACACCATCATTTCATTGACGAATTAAGTCTTACCTATTTTATTTTATAAGATATTCATTCGATCGTTTAGATCTAATTTCCTAATTCACAATCTTATAAACCCTTGGTATCGGAACCTAAATAGGTACAGGGGGAGGAATTCATTTTCTCCTCTCTTTTTCTTGTTGCTTATTTTTCTCTCTCTTTGAAAGTCTCTGCTAGCAAGGATAAATGTTATTGCGCCTTCAATATCTAAGATTCATTATTAAAATTTCATAAAATATCCAAATATCTGAGTAAATGATATAATGTTGCAAATAACAGTGCGGATAATGATATTTTTCTTATATTCAAGGATTACCATGGGATTGGACATGTAAGACCATTACGAGATATCAATCAAGATTACAAATTAACTGGGTGTCACGAAATTAATGGTAAAACTGTTTTGAAGTTCAAAAGGAAGCTGAAAACATGCGATCCAAACGATGTTGATATTATTGTAAGTACTAGATTCACAAATATTAAAGTTTAGATAAACAAAAAAGTAAATAACTTTAACGACAAATCTTCTAATTTTATCTGATGGTTTCATAGGAAGGCACTATGGCTATGATATTTTCTTGGGGAAAAGCAGATCCAATTGGCAACAAAGATTCAATGCTTGAGCCACATGGCTGGAAGCACAAAGGGGCAAAAAATTTGAATTTGTTGAATTATGTGAAAGAAAGGCCATTGCCTGCAGATACAAGTTACTTTGACTTGGTACAGAAAAGAGTAAGTATTTCATACAGTTATATCATCCTTGCTTAACAAAAATATGCTCATTTTAAATTAAAGACTTTATTTGAAATAATCTACATTTAGCCTCAAATGCACATTATATCTCATCAATGACGCATGCGATAATGTTTCATTTCTATCTTTGCTCTGCAAGGTTAAAGTACCTCAAGCAAGAACGACTTATCATTGTCAACCGTTTAAAATTTCAAATTTGGTAAAAATAACGTCTCCACAACATATCATCGAGGTACGTAAGATTATCTTAATTTCTTCTTTGAAAGAAATTGCAACCAGGTTCTTCCTTGAGAATCAGTAGTGCTTAATGTATTTATGTCAAACAATAAAAATATACATGTATCATGTACATATCATTTCATACTTCAAAAGTAATATGGGTTTACATTTCATTATCTTCATTTCAAATGTATTTGCAGTTATAATCATTCAGGTATATTCCTAAAAGTGCTACATGCAATAAAATTGAAATATTTATTACGTTGTGTACACAGATAGCTCCTTTGATCCAAATGCGTCCAGAACCGTTAGTCCACCACATGCTACTTTACGCTTGTAAGGATGATTTCAATGAATCAGCACTCAGTGTAAGCGGGCACTGTCATGGCTCAGATATGCCACCGTCAATTAGGGATTGTGCTGGAGGAACCACGATGTTTGCATGGGGAAATGGAGGCGGAGTAAGTTAATCATTTTATGTAATACTCAAACACTCGTATTATTTTTACTAGAAGTAATTTGGGAATATGGTAAAAACCAGACCTAGGACCCATAGGACCTGCAGTCTTGGACAAAACACTGTATATTGGAACAGCCTAAATAGTTTTGCTACTATTTGTGAATTCTCCCTTCGGCCCCGTTACAATGTCTTTCGAACAAAAGTTGCCTTGCTCTACTAGCAACATTTTTTTGGGGTAAAAGGGGGAAGAATTCGAGTTATGGAAGTAGAAAATCAATGACATAGGCCATATTCCTCGGGAAAAGGCCTTCTTCCGAATATTGTGTCCAAGATTGTGGACTGGATCTTGGACGTTCCCTTATATAACGCATTGAGTAGTATGACTTTTCTCATCGTGGCGGACGAAGAATATAGAAGCCACATTGCTTGAAGAGAGCTCTGCAACCTTGAGTCGCCGAATAAAGCTAAAACAAGGTGCGTTAATAAGTAGACGCATTTGAAGTCATCCATTTATCTGAGCTTGTTCCATTTATCTGAACAATTAGTGACGCAGAAAAATGACGCTGTAAAATTTATTACCCAGTTTAGCTTTATTCGGGGACTCAAGGTTGCTCAGCTTCTCTTCAAGCTCAGCAATGATGCTTCGGTTTTATAATTTTCTATAATAGGGTCCGGTCCGGGTTCTATGGGTCTAAGGGTCTGATTTTAACCTTATGCCGGAAATTTGGTAAAGTTTCGTCAAGCTCTGAGAATCATTTAAGTGTTTGAAAACTTGCTATGTGATTACCACCTGTGATTATTACCACTTGTGATTATTTTATTTGAAGAAACTTCTAACGAGTATGCTAAGTTGCACAATCCTCTTCAATGTTTCTGAATAATTCCAAAACTTCGAGAATTCAATAACCAATACCATGATAGAAATTTCGCAAGAAAAATGACAGTTTTTAATTTGTAAATATATGAACAAATTAATGAACTAAATACAGATATAAGATATCGCAGAACCTAATAACACGCGTGAGGAAAACAATAAAAAAGCGATAACATTAAAGGAAAATAAAACTCATAAATGGGAATAAGAAAATAAAAAATGAATGAAATAACAGTTAGGAAAGTTGCAAGTTGTAGTGATAAAGCTGTTTGTTTAGCGTGGATTTCACCCAAGAAATATGCAGCGCTTCCTTGATCTATCAGGAATATAAAAGCAGCTGTCTTCAGACCCAAGAGAGCGGCGAGAAGGGGGTTCCTTAAGTGTTTAAGCATATGAGAAT
Organism: Chrysaora quinquecirrha; assembly: GCA_014526335.1. NCBI lineage: Eukaryota > Metazoa > Cnidaria > Scyphozoa > Semaeostomeae > Pelagiidae > Chrysaora > Chrysaora quinquecirrha. Next base: position 780,265 of record JACTAT010000368.1, on the reverse strand, counting down.
TTTGTCCGTGACTAAATGCTCTCGAATTCATATTGAAAGATGCCGAGAAGTTTCGTTCCGAGAACATCCACCACAGAGAAATTTTTAGACAACAGGAGCCCGAATGCACTTGGACACAGAATCCTTAACCCCGAGCATAGAAGGTAATTTAAAAGAATTAAAAACGAGTTTAATCCTTAATAAATAAAAACAATTTAAAAATTATAAGTTGTCAGTTTTCTTGTGAAACTTTTTTAATCATTCTAATTAAAGGCTCATTGTCACTGCAGCACCTGTAAAATTCAAGATAAAAATATTTATATGATATTCGACTGAAATTCATGGTCTCATTTTCAGAGCTTCAGGTTCCCTGAAAACGTTGGTCTACCTATCGGAACTTTGGATAGCGTCAAATATGTGGTTTTGTCCACTCATTTTGACAACCCCGCTGTTAAAAAAGGTACGTTGTTATTTAGTTCTTTAATCTGTTATTAATTAAGAGTAAAATATAGAACACCAAGCATCATAATGTCTACAAAAAAGGACTAACAAGAAATCTAGGAGCCAATAATACGCAGCATCATAAATCCTTCTTCTGTTGTAGCAATAGGAAGGCACAGTTGAATAGTTGAAAGAAAAGCCAAGGATTTTCAGTCGGTTTCCATAAATATTCTCTGAAATAAGATTTTGTGTAATGTAAACCGTACTAGCTGTCTGGGATGTATGCCACTTATAAGCTGATTTTATAGTTTCTTATCTTAATCTTAATCTTAATCTTAATCTTTACCAATTTGATCTGATATCATAACTGCTGTCTATGTCTTCTTGGAGTTTTTAATGGGTAATTCTTTTGCCCGGTACTAAATTTTGTTTTTGTTGTAGATTTTGTGGACAGCTCAGGCCTGCGTCTTTACTATACGTCTCCAAGAAAGTACGATGCGGCACTTTTGACAGTTGGAGCCAATGTATCAGGCTCAATGATTATACCACCAAAACAAAAATCTTGGATAATTGAAACATATTGCCCAAAGGAATGCTCGATGGTAACATTTTGTTTCTTTTAAGAATTCTGTTTGTGCATAGCATTTGATGTGAAGGAGATATATTAATTTACTTTGAATGTATGATGGTTCTGGGTAGCGGGTACTAATCGAATTTTATGCTTAAGCATATGCTGGATGGTTGGTTTAGTCGCCTACTTCTGGCTTCTATGAACGGCTAATCAACTATGGCTGCCAGAAATCAACACTTGATTGGGCCTTGGTAAATGTGTAGGAATAAGACAGTTCCTTCGAAAATGTGGTGGGCTTTTCCCAGCTGTTGCTTGAAAAATACAGTGGAATCTCAATTGTTGGCACCACACTACAGCAGACATCCTTATTTAACAGTAAATAGAATTAGTCCTGCGGGTGCCCCTAATACGGACGTTACACTGTACACCGAAGATTTTTCTACAAAGAGCAACCAAACCTCGATATTACAACCTCTACTCAAATCCGGAAGTTTGGCTAGAAACTATCTGGCCCCCTCCCTAATCAAGCGTCGAAAGGTGCAGCCAAGCTACATGTATATTGGAAGAAACAGGAATTGTTTGTTACAAAAAACATAACATTAACTGATGGAGAAAAGGGTAGTGTGGATTCGGGCTGGCTTCATGGAATCGATACCATACCAGATGAATTTTATTTCCAACATTGAAGAATAAGGTATAAAACACCTTACTGATACGTTTTTGATCTTTTATTGTATTTAGAAAATCAAAAACAAAAAAGCCTTCAATGGTAATAGTATCAAACTTTTCACTGCAATGCCACATGCACATATGACAGGAAATAGAATCTGGACAACTCTTGTAAGAGATGGAAAAGAGATAAAGGAAGTCTTCAGAATTGACGAATATAACTTTAGATACCAGGTAAACAACACGAGTATCATTTTTCTAGAAAATTCTTAACCTCTTTGCATTAGGCCCTGGGCAAATGATCAAACATTGTTGGTCAAACATTTGAAATCTGCTTTTGAAGCAAAATGTTTACTGTTTGGCCACGTCCAAAAACATTGCCCGTCCAACATTTTTTGCTTGACACACGCAAAAAATGTTTTTGAACTTTTTCAAAGACAAAACCCCCCAAAATTTTGCTTATTTTTGCTTGTCAAGCAATGTTTGATCGTTTGGCCGTCGCTTTCAACATTGCGTGTCAAACATTTCTTTTGTTTTTGACAATGACTAACAATGTTTGATCGTTTGGCCAGCGCCTTACTCTAACGTCTCTAATAGACGGGGGGTCTGGAATAGCAGGGGGGTGGAAAAAAAAATGAAAATTAATAGTAGGGGGGTTCCAATAGTAGGAGGGGGCTGGAAAAATAGGAAAATTTAATTGTCGGGGGGTAAACAACGTGTATCTCTGGCTCCCTGTTCTCTGCACGTAAAACAAGATAGAACGTTTGGATGGCTCTTAGAAATTGCAGTTGGGCTTTCACAAGAACAAGATAATTAGGACAGCACGTCATTTTACGCTTATTCATAAACACTTACTCTTTAAAGACGTCCAAAATCACTATAAAACAATAAAATGCAATGTCCTCCCGAATTTTTTGACGATATTTCGAGTTGTAAAATTACCGTGCAATGGTTTCATATAGTTCACCAGGCTTGAAAGATGTCCTGGCTGGATATTTTTGCCAAATTTAATAAGCGAGGGGTTCCAATAAGAGTGTCCTGGGTGGAAATTCTTCAAAAAATTTGCAAGCGGGGGGAGCACTATTAGAGACCTGAGAGTATTATCAAAGCAAAAGAAAATGTACTCTGCGTTATAAAAAGAATGTTTTCAAAATTTGACGGATGAAATGAAATTTAGGGGATTATGATTTTCGTTAATCATGTTGTGAATAGAATTTTTCTTTGAAATTCGAAAACCTGCGAAAAGAAATTTTTTGATCGCGAGCAATAGCGTATTCACCCTCCCTGATCAAGAGCATCATCCTATTTAAAATGAAATAAAACTTTTTTATTCTTCCAGCAAACGTACCTTTTGGAAAAACCAATAGAGTTTAGAGCTGTAAGTTGCTTTTTCTTTTTTTCACGTAATTGCAGTTAGTTGTAGCTGTTGGCGGTATTTTCGTATTGAATAAAGCTAATAGTCAGATTGTTAATAGTGCAAGATACGTCATCACGCAATTGATAAACATTTCAACATAAAATTTTTCAACGATGTTTGGCATTAGATTAGCAACGAATTCTACGAAACATTTCCGCCTGGTTCACATGTTGCCTAGTTGTGTCAAACAATCTAAAGTTACACGCGATTAACACCAATAAAGATGAATATTGTGAACAACTAGTGTCAAGAAATAAACCCTGGTGGAGAGTCCCCGTGAACGCACTTGAACACACTCTGATCTGCATGTAAATATAAAGAATATTGTTTCTTGGACTCGCGTCTTTCGCTACAATTCCTGTGTCTGATTATCTTTGCATCATTTTCAAAAAAAATGCCAGAAAAACTATCGGCTTTGAGGTTTGACCTATTTCCCTTAAGAATTAAGCACAGATAATAATTAAGCGCAGTTCAACAGTCACTACCTTAGGCCTTTATTTTTTGCAATCGAACATTTCGTGTATCTTTTTGTTTTCGTATATCGGCTGCTATAAATCGCTAGAAAGCCGAAATTGCAGGCCAACTCTGGAGGCTTGGTGAAGATAGCAAGTTTACATACACTAAACTTGATTCACTGTCATTAATTTTAAAGGAGATTTAGTTCTAACAAAAGATTAACAGAACGATTGTTTAGCGAATGCGAAATATGCTTGGGAAAACTTAGCTAGAAAATAGAATTTTTAAATGTGTCGTTTGAACCAGATTTTCAGTTTTATTGAAATGTCAGTTAAAGCATTCTCTGCTTGGAACTGCACTTTCCTGATTACATTGCAAAGATACAGCATGTCACCCTAATTTTGCAAAAATAGCACTGTAGAATTGACCTCGTGGGAAACATAAGACTAGCACCAAGTGAATGGGCAAGCTCGGTAGAAAAAGAAGTTATTTTTGCAATACATTGACAAAGATCTCATTCAATATTATTGTAGTGAATAGCTTATAGTAAAAAGTGGCATCTGTGCATTCGTTTAGTGAATCTAAACAGCGGGCAAGTACCGAAAGGGCTCATTTACTACAAAATTGAAAAAAAACTGTCCATATGATTTTTAAACATGAATAGAAATTAAAATTTTTGTTGCTTTTCAGGGAGATGAGCTTCATACATACTGCAGATATAATACAACTGATAGGAAATATGCAACAGTTGTGAGTTGTCATTATTGTGTCTTCATACTTCTTCTGAAATCATTCACCAATGCAATGCTATCTATCAGTCTCCCTCAAAAATGGTTAGGTATTAACATCATCGTATTTTTCCAGGGTGGAAAAGAGTCAACAGATGAAATGTGTCTGCATTTTTTCATGTATTATCCTCGATTAAATTTTCAAACATGCAGTTCTGAAGAAACGTTATCTGCAAAATTTGCTGCTAGATATGGGAGGAAAATCCGCACAGTTGAGTAAGTCACTTTAAAACTTTTTAACATGGCGTATTTGTTGCAAATAGAGTTGAAAGCAAGCAATAAATAGCACCCATATCTAAGTAATACTGGATCACCAATAATAGTATCAGCTCGATATACGACAAATGTTTTACGATTATTTGGTGGCTAGAGGTTATCAAACATCCAAGAATTCAAGAATTATGCATGAAAGGGACATATTCAAAATCCTTTTACCTTTTTCAACTGTAAATAGTTCACGGTACGTAATTGTTTTTTGAAATCCACTGCTTTTATATGAGCTTTTTGATGACTTTTGTGGTAAAGCTTGTTGTAGTTAGTGTAGTTATTGTTTTGTTGCAGGATTGTTTTATACCTACAATCCCGGACAAAACTCAATGAGACTTCAATAAAGTTTCACCCATTTAGAAATACTCTGTAAAAATAGAAAGAAAATGAATCCCCACAAATACAATTCTGGGTTTCTGTGATTCTTACAGATTTTCTTTTACTTTTAGCTGTTTTTTTTTTGCCACAACAACATTGGTTCCGGGGGGGATGGGGAGAGCGATATGTGGCAAGAGGAGCATTTTTTCGTATTAGTCTCATGAGTTTTGTCTGGGATTGTAGACTACTTACCACGTGCAAATATTTAAACATACTAATCTCATTTACTTGGCAGAAGAAGAATGTCTGATTTCTCTAATAGTTGACAACGACAAAGAGGACATTAGTTTATAGTTGAGAGCAGGCAAACGTTTTACAGATTAACTCAACCCTTATTTTGGCAAAGTTTTTAACTTAACCTCTTTTCTTGGCAATGGAACTGGGAATAAATTCAAGATATGCAATGCATTCAAATACGTTTAAAAATCTAGCCATCATCCAAGTCGAGCAGCATTCTTAGTTGCTTACCTCAATTGGACGATTAGTGTTAGAATAACCTTCCATACACCAATGGGCACGAGGATAGAAAAATAGCGGATGGTGCAAGTAAGTAATGATTCAAATTAAGGGAAATTTATTTTTTCATTGATATAAGAAGAAAGACGGTGTTTTACGAGGTTTCACAAATATCTTGTTTGCGTTTTGTGATTAACAGAGAATCGGGACAGAACTCCTTTTTTTAATTTATTTGCACCCCTGTCAACGGACACCTCTGTAAAACGGACCAACAACCGAAAGGTATTATTCCCAAAGTACAGTTCTAACACTGGGAACCTATCTACAACGAACAGTAACAACGGTCTTTAGTATTTAAAACACATAATCATATTCCCGGCAGTCTAAAACCGCTAAATCGTTGCAATTTTTACATTGAAACAGTGAAAAGATCACAAAAAACAATGATTGGACAGGATTAGAATGGAACTCAACCATGGTTAAAGATCTGAGAAATATTTATCGATCCAAAAGCAGAAACGCGATTACTACGATTTGCAATGGCAACAAAGGTTACGCATATGTAAGTATTCAAACTCCTAATAGGATTTGAGTGAAAATGATTAAAAAACAGGAAAAACAGTCGGGATTGTAGCAAAACCTAATCTAGCAAAACAATGTCAAATAGCTAAGAGTACACATAGCCCACATATGTGTCAAAACTGACCAGCAAAAAAAACGAGCGGTATTAGCATACTACCATATCCTTAGCATCACTTACTGATTTCAAATACAATTGGGTGTATTAAAGTTTTATAGAGCCACATTTCAGATACTTTTGCCCTGATTGGGACAATATCGGAGCCACAGCTCTCCAAGCTACAGATAGTGCAAAACCGAGCAGCGAAAATAATGAGTGAAGGTGTAGGTCAGGGTGAAAAAGTGTATTTAGCGCCAGCCACTAGGATCTCAGTAGTTTATTCAATCGAGAACTTGACCCTGGCTGTGACCTTACCGTAGTTGGGGCTAGAACCATTCTGAGCTGCTGACACAGCTGGATTAGGCCACGACGCCACAGCACGAGCACCTCATTCACTTGGATACAATAAACCTGTTGGCCTCAAACGCTTTTCGATTCTAAAAAAGCAATAATTATTCAGCACAGTATATTTTACGAAGAAATAAACTCATTTTTTTGCATTTTTATTTACACCGTCTGTTACTGGTTGCTGTCATTTTGAACGAGCAAAGGCTTAGGCACAATTTTGCAGGTTTTTAACCCAGTGTGCATCAATAGGTCTGGCAACGACAATAAAACCATTTTCTTCTGCACCATGTATACGATATGTTGTGTCAAAATGTTTTTGTCCAGCTCCAAGCTCTGTTGGATCAAAGTTTGCTCATATACAAGAGAGGAAGCTATGTAATGGGGGGATGACAGCTATGTACCAGTGTGTCGACTTTTTTGCAAGCGTACTAGTTTTCACGCATGCGCATGTCATGGCTCTGATTTTTCAAATGTTCCATATACCAGGTTGCGTTTGTACCAAACCGGGTCGATTTTTAGCCTGTCGTACGGTGTACCGGATACTCTGTAACGGCGTATCGAGAAGCTGTCTTGCCTCGGAGATCACAATCAAACGATAGTTACAAACGGCATCATTCTAGAAGCACCAATTTTGTGCATCAAATCTCCTATAAGGTTCTGTTGATTGATGTAATATAAGGAACAGCAGTCCCTTGCTATACAGTTTCTCTCTCGTTTGGAAATTTATTTGCATTTTTTTTCAATTTAATACTTCGTAGTTGAATTGTAAGTGGAGACTTGGTGACCTCCTGTTTTTCCTCTCTGTGAAAGTCACAGTACAATGTTTGTTGTTGTTTTATCTACTTCCAAAAGTTGGTATAGACAAATCTAAATATCGCCTCTTTCGGGTCTCCTTATCCAAATTTAGCTCCGCCACAGCACGACTGATCTGTGGCCTTGTAGCATTTCAATGAGGTGAAGCCAGCGTATGCCCCCACCATACTTTGTGCAGATCTGAATGCTGCTATGCAGGCATTAATATTTACTCCTTAATTTCTCTTTCTAGTCAACAAAACTAATTCCACATCCAAGAATAAAATCAAAGCTGCGAAGAAAGAAGAAGAGATATTGCAATCGAAAACGAAAATGGTAGAAGGCGAAATGACTTGCTTTATTTGCGAAGAGTAAAAGCGTAAACGTATTTTTATTTTGTGCTATACAAGTACTATGATTGCTTCCAAACAAGAAGATTTGATGATTAAGTATAAATTCATGCATTTGTTCATAAGAGCCCTGTTTATCTAGCCCTGGCTTGGCAACGCTTCCTTGCACTTCAAATAAACAAGACAATTACTGTGCTTCGCTGCTTCCAACCCTACAATCTTGGACAAAATATTTGGAACAGGGCATTTTCTCCGAGGAATAAAGTCTATTCCATTGATTTTCTACTTCCATAACTCCAATTCTTCCCCCTTTTACCCCCAAAACAATTTTTATAGTAGAGCAAGACAACTTTTGTACGAAACAACATTGTAACGGGGGAGAAGGAGGAATCAATTGATAATAGCAAAACTAGGTGGTCAAACAGCATGTTCCTACCGACATTTGTCGCCACAAAGGGGGCAACCACCCCCAATTCTAGGCAACAACCCTCCCTCAAGCATGATTCTGCCATAGACCATCACCAAGATCACCAAGAGTGTGCAGAAAATTACAAATAGAATTGTGTCGAATATTTGGCAGAGCTAGATCCTCGTTTCTTCCCTGCGTTTTGGAAATCTATCCACATCAAAACCAAAATACCGGTTCTGTGTAGACATACAAGAGTTCGTACTTCTCACTTTCATATCATAACCACGAACGCTTTCGCTCTCATTGTAATATGCTCATATTTTAGTGTGTGGACTTTTGAAACGAGGCAGGAAATTATTTAGCGTACCGACTAGAATGGCAATCGGCCCTAGTTTTGCCCCCATAGGTACTGAGTTAAAGAAAAGTACTTTTTCCCCAATGACCTAAGTCGAAGGGTTATCTGTATCAAAACAAATTCTTTCAATTTCCCTTCCAATTCCCAAACTATTGTATTATGCCCAAATCAATCAAGCAGTGTGAAATTATGGGGGAGACAGGGACTTTGGCATTTTGATCATTTGTTTGGATTTCAATCTCTAGAGTCAAAGACTCTTCTACATCCTTCAATGGGAGATTTCCTAAATGTCTACATATTCTTAAATTCGGCTTTATTTTTCATCATTTCATTGGCTTGTGTATCTATTCATACATGACAAGTGACATGGGTCGTCTTTTAAGTTTTATAGTCATTTAAGCTTGACAAATGCTTGCTCCCTAAGCATAACTCTCTCTATGTCCCTAACCTGAAATAGCTAATAATTTAGACTGAGGCATTTGCAGTGCAACATGAACGGAGTGGACTGGCAGGGGATGGTTAAGTTGGGATCCAACCCGGGCCCACCCTGCTTGTTGTAGCTGCTTACGAGCGTGTGGACCCCTCACCGTATTTTGTTAGTTTTAAGTTGAAAACAAGATTGCAATTGTGCTTTGAAAAAGAATATCTATAGGTGCCACCTTTTACCCTTTCCAAATGATATTGGTATAGTTTAAAGCCATTTAAGATGGAATTACAGGAACGTATGGGAATATGGTATTATTGTTTGAAAAACGCTTTACTACCGCCTTAAGGGCCTCCTTTAATCCAAGAAGCATCCCTTTGGAAAATGTTGCCAGTCGCCCCTAGACAACCAGCCAGGGGCGGCGCCACGGGGTAGACTGGGGGGGGGGGACGTGTCCACCCCAGTTTTCTCAAAGATCGATTTTGTAATTCGCCCGAATCCGATGAAAAAATAGTGGGGGGGGGGCTGATGAGTCATTTTCTTTTCTTAAGACTTGACTTGAATTCACACTCTTTTCTGAATCAAGAGAGGTTGCCCTTTGGAAGAAGGAAAAAGAAGCAGCTGAAAGCAATCAAGCAGTGAATAATATTTTCATAGGTTTATGTTGTGTCTTGAGTTTATAATTAGGTTCTCGTTAAGTTTTTTTACCTTCACTGACTGTTTCATCTCTGCCAAAATTAGGGTACTATCTTTCATTCGATCGATCCAAATATGGGCGTTTCCCGGCGCTCGAAAGGGCGTTTTTTGGCATTCTAAAGGGCATGGTCCCCAGAAATTTTTCCTGGGGGCAAGCCCCCAGACCCCCAAAGTAGGCTCGCTTTTTGGCGGCTGGCGCCGCCTCTGCACCCAGCGTATCAAGTTAAACGTGTGCCATTTCTTGATGTGTCAGGGGACCTTTATTTGCCTCCCCCCCTACTGAAAAATCCTTTAAAAATACCCTAAAACAAAGAGGTGCGCTGTGTAGGAGTTAACCGTCTAAAGCGCCCAAGTGTTTGAATATGATTTCCAGCAATGACGGCTAGGCTGAAGCTTTGCAGGAGAGACATGAACGAAAAAAACGCATTACAGGGTAATAAACTTAAATTTTTTAAGTTAATTCCTATTCAAACAAAGTTTGTCGGCTGTTCGTCGCAATTTTGAAATTTTGTACGACTAAAAAATAATTCACTTGCTTTGCTTTTTCATTTGTCTTTTGAGTTCTAAGATTTTCTAATCACTCGTGAAACTAATATCTGTAACTGTGCAAAAGATTGTCAAAAAACCTATTGTCTTGAATTTGCTTGCTGGGTAGTTGGAAATGTTTCTGTGTATTCTTGACTTTGTTAATTTCAAGACTCTGTTCCACCTCTGTGACAGCTAGTTACACCCAAAATGTCTAGTGGTCCTTGTAAACACTGTAGATCTGTTGTATTTCTGATTTCCAAAACAGAAAACCTTGTCAATTCTTGCTCGAGATCTAATAGAAGCGGGGAGGTTTGGAAAATTTCCAAAAGATTAGTAAATTACAGTTGGTCACATATACACTCGTGGCAGGATATACAGGGTGGCCCCAAAAAGGGCCCCCCTTACTGAATCATTTATAAATAATTTATTCTTAAATTGGAATTTCATGAAATTAATACTACATGATATTCAACTCAAGTGAGATATATCATGTAAATATCATGATGATATGGGTTAGTATCTCTGAATAAATTGACTTTAAATCTTTACAATTCAAAAACGTACTGTAACAAAATATTCAACTTTATACCCTTACGTAATCCTTACGCAACAAAACAGAAAAATCAATAACTCATTCTTTCAGTCAAATGATATTCAAAATGTCCTCAATCCTGTTCAATACACTTGTCTAATATGACTGACCATACTTAATGGTCGAGACAATTTTACTCTGGGATAATTATTCGCCTTCACGCACGATTGCAGTACAGTACGCAATGATGGAATATAAAAAGCTGGTTTTTGGACATCATGCATTTAATGTCCCATTGCGCCGTGATGGAGCTCTTATCACCAACATATTTTTTCTACACGATAGTGCACTTGACTTGAATATTACCTGGTATAAATTTGATAAAATTCCTCGTTGAGAAAATTTATTCAGAAATTATTTACCGAAGGGGGTCCCTTTTTTTGGGCCACCCTGTATATATGGAGCTAACCAGCTTTGTGAAGAAGATGGTAGCAAGAGAATATGTAACTGCTAGAGCATACCAGGCAAAGCCTTGTGAAGAGCAGATGACGAATCTCCCAGTGAACTTCAGGCAGATGTTGACCTCCTTTTGAAAATGTTTGATCGGTTTGTTGGGTTTGGTCAGTTGATAAGAGAAAGAAGGTCTCAAAAGTCTCAAGAGATATGATGGATATCATTTCAATACCATAATGAAAACCATCATTATCGTCGTCAGTGGCTTATTTGATCATCGATCATCTGAGGTTCAAAAATAGTTGCAAAGCTGAATCTAGCACACCTGAATGAAGCCAGTTGGTATACAGTGCAGAATGCTTGATTTTATGTAGCTTAGAGATTTTCAGCTGCCTTTTATACCGTTTGTAGCCCTGGGAAGCGAAATAGGGTAAACATTGTAATAATTTTCAGCGATTCTAAGTTCTGCCGCGTATAACTATCTTAACACTTGATTCGTAAACTGTTGATGGCACAGTACTGTCCTCTAGAAAAAAATCTCTCATCATCTCACTTTTTGACTAAGCCAGCCAAGCCAAAAGAGAGAAATCTCAAAATAGCTACGCACAAAGACAAAGGTTAAAAGAAATAGATTTTATTTGGGCAAGTCAGGCAAAATGGGGGCCTATTATAGGGGGTCCAGAAGCCGTGAAACCGCAAAAAATTTAGCTCAAAGCCGCAATCCGCGATGAAATTAATCGCCAAGCCGCGGCCGCTATTTTAACAGCTATTGTTTAGACTTCCACTCCTTCTCATTAACATTAGCTTGTCAATCGACATTTATCCGGTTACTTGGTTACTTCCCTGGTTACTGTACTCACCTATTACATTTTCTAGCGGCACAGAGCCCTTTTTAGTCCAATCTATTGTGAAATTCAGAATATAGCCGCTGGCCGTTTATTCGGTTAAAAGCCGCCGCCGCATTCACAAAGCCGTAAACCGAGGCCAAAACGCAACGAAAGACGCAAGACGCATCTTTTTCTGAAGCCGCAAACCGTAGCAAAATCATTGCCAAATCCGTAAACCGCACGCAAAATAGGGGTCGAAGCCGCGAAGCCGCAAACCTATAATAGGCCCCCCAAAATGTTTGACCGTTTGGC
>JACTAT010000368.1:729061-754055 GCA_014526335.1 Chrysaora quinquecirrha | reverse complement strand
CAATTTATCTCATGAATATTTTTGCCTTTACTTTTAGATCTTATGAGTCAGATAGAAGATCTTATTGTGAAGACAATGCTCTGTGTCGAGTTCTCTGTTGGTACTGCATGCCGTATGTTTGTCCCTCATAAAAATTCCTGTTTTGGTAAGTGAATGAACCGCTAGCCCATATTAGCGAATAAATTTCTGTACAAAGTCACTAGAATGTTTAACAACAGGACAGGACTGCCAATGAGTACGCCTGCATCGTCAAGAAGGTTCTGTAGCGTTTTAATTAAATCTTTTAATTTAGAATTGAAGGGTGGCGACGCCTTACCGGTATATTAGGGCCTGGGTGTAAGGCTAGCTAAATGTTGAGGATGGCATGCTGAAAAGCACAAATTGCTAGAGAAATTACTGGGCAGTTTGGCAATATTGCAATTTGGCCCTGCGCCGAGAGCATGTGACCCCTCTGTGCTGCAATTTAGAACGACGCAACAGATTTGCGTGTGAATTGCTTGCTGTGTGCTGAGCGGTGAGGTTCTCCCGCATGAAAGGAATTTGCGGGAGGATTTCGATTTCTAGAATGATAGAATTGTAAGGTAGATTGATTGAGATAGATACAGTCCAACAGAATTGTGTTTTCCTTTTAGTGGAGAAGAGATACCAGTGAAGAGATTTCACACTAAAGAAATAAGTCTTATATCCCACCACTTGATTCTGAATTGGTTTCTTTTCCAGTTCTTAAGATAGGTCCTCTTTGCAATTGCGAAGCTTTCGCAATAATTAACAAGTTTTGCTACTGAGGTAACTGTTGCAGCTTTCAGAACAACGCAAAAAGTTGACGTTTTCATTAGAAGATCAAAACTGCCAAGATGACGTTGTCGCCAGAACGCGGAATACCAAGACGCGGGAAAATAACTAGTGCCCAGATTCTTTGCCTGCTGGCAACCTCTTCTTCACTTGTGGCGCCCTATTACTAAAACAGTCTACTAACAATTTAACAACGCTATGACAATTTTTCACCATTCTTCGAACATATAATCGCGACTTCTCAATTCCCTATTTTAAGAACTTTTTTCAGTTAAAGATATTACAGGTATTTTGAGAGGACCTATTTTACATGGAATATTATAGGAAAGACATATTCTGGAAAAGAATCTGTTTTCACAGACTTACCCTTTCATTATAACATTCTCAACCATGATTATTTTTGTGCTTTAATACTGCCTGTTATTACTAAATGTATTCCGATTCTCGATCAAACGAGAATTAAATTCATACAATATTAAGATTGCATTGATTTGACCAATTATTTCTCCTGAAGCTCTTCAATAAAAGTTCTCCCCATTCTGTCAATGAATTTCATTCTAAACACCTGTATTTTTATATTATAATTTTTGCCAGTTATTTCCAATTGTTCTTCACTCTAAGGACGTACATGCATAGTCTTTTCAGGACGGTTTATAGTGTACAGAGCAAAGTTTTGGCGGGTAAATAATTTATTAACGCAGCTCAATAGAGTTGTGCAAAATTATTTCTTACGAATCAATAAAACTGTGTGTACGTTGAATGTATTTGCTATCAATACACCATTCATTTTCACGGAATTTGACTTCAAGTTGAAAATGAACCGTATAGATTAATAATCATTAAAACCTCAACTTGATATAACAGGCTCTCATTAGTTATCTTGACAAGAAAAATTCGGCATTTTTCAACAAAGAAGATCTCCTTTTTACTTCATCTCTACATCAATAATTTTAGTGAATTTCTGTTTCTTTTTTTAATCTGTGTTTCCTTAATTTCATTGCGTGTAGTTAAGGTTCATTACAGTTGCCATATACTAGCAATATTAATTCCCTATGCAATTTTTTCTCATATTCGCAAAGCAGGCAGTTGGTATGTTTTCAATTTGACTTACTGTTTTTTGCCCCAATCTCAAGTCTCTGGCCTGAGATTTAAAAGCTGCATCAGGCTTTCAGGACAGGTTTGCAGAAAGAAATAAACTGGAATAGGTGGTTACAGGAAAACGACAGGCCAACAGATACAGTTTGTTGCCATTACAGCAGCATTTACATGGCCTTGTAATCAATCCCTTACTAGTTAGATCTTTCGAACCTAACAGTTGAACCCTTTGAATGATTGAGAATAGAATAAGTGTATGGTTATCCATATTGCATTGATTGCCACAAAACCTGAGCTTTTAATGCTCTTGCTTAAACAATTTACAATTTAATTGCAGAACGTATTCATTTCTGATACTTCTAGAGCTTTTTGGATTTGATGTTTTAATCGATGAAAATCTGAAACCTTGGCTGCTTGAAGTAAACCTTTCCCCTTCGTTGGCATGGTAGGTGAATTTATATACTTTTACACACTGATAACTTGTATACATGTCTATATATGTACAATGTGTACAATTTACAATTCATATATACTATATCTAAAATTTACAATGTGCACAATATGTCTATAGTGTATATATGTTTTTGTATATTTACTATATACATATATACATACTGAGGCTCAAAGACTTCATGAAAAGAAAAATGAAATGGAACGAAATCGATATTTACTCATGGCAACAAATTGCTGAAGATATAAAATCAACATTGGAGAAATAAAATCAAACCACCTAATAAACAGTCATTGCCGTAAACGACCGACCGCAGATGACAATTATGAATCGGCAGACAAATCTGCAAAAACCTCTTGTACTTGAAAGACTTCATATTAAACATTCTGTTAGGATAACAATTACTAGGAAACGACAGATTTTTCGTGGTATTCGCAAACTTCACTGAAAACGCTCTCTGATTTGAACCTGCTACATCATTTTTATTTATTGCTTCGGTAAATAATTTTTCTAACTTCAATTTTTTAAAATTTTCTTTATATGCAGTGAATCACCTTTGGATTTGAAAATCAAGGCGAATCTCATAACAGATTTATTCAACCTTGTGGGTAAGTCATACGTGATTAATTGTGAATTCTTATAGCCTCCTAATCCGTTTAAAGACATATAGTCCGCAAAAATAGATGATCTTTTGTGAAAGTTGTAAAAGTTAATAGGTGTAACAAATTGTGGACGCAACCTTTTATCGTTATTTTGTCGCAATTCTTATCAGTCTCAGATAAATGTCCGATTTATATTTTATTATGTTTTAGCTACTAATTAAGTAAGTTTTTAATTCCACTTTAGCTCGTTTAAAGTTAAGAGTTGAGGATGAATGTAATTTTGCTTGAATAGGAATATGAATATGAATATTTAACAAATGTTGTTTTTGATAATCTAATACTATAACACAGAATGAAGAGAAAGCCTGAAGACTCACTCTAGCGATTTCTTGAGTCAGGCCCAACGTTAAATTTCTGCCAAAGCTGTTCCATTTGGATGGAATGAGATTTGGAGCAGACAATCTTCACTCCTTCTAGATGACAAACCGTGCTATTGACATTCATGGCATTCTGATGGTTCAAAGCTTTCTGCCCAAACGCTATTCTGTGACTAGCCGCCAGATTTTCTTTAATTTGCTTTAGGTTTTAAATATGTTCTCGATGGATTTCACAGTCCACCAGAAGTGCAACTTTAAGTTCTTCCATGTTGCGTAGTACTAATGGCGGACTTGCCTATTAGGCATTTAATTTTCTCATCATACTTTTGCTGTGTATTGTGCTAGGCTTTCAAGCAAGAGACCCAGTTGTAGTAAAGACAGACAAAGTGCGTACCGCGCCATCATCAAGTCGTGTATTTAAACAGGTATTCAACTTATTATTATATTTTCATTTGTATCATATGAGAATCTTTTTACCAATTAAATCATTGCAAAAACAATATATAATCAGCTTAATTGGAACCTTTGCATATCTGAGAATCTCAAAAAAAGGTCAGGAAACCTTAGGAAACAAATTTGATTTTCTGTTAGCCATTTGAAAATGGTTTGTTGAATGGATTCTCGAGTGTTTACTGTGGAAAATTCGTATATTATTATTCGTATATTTGTATTCGAAAATTCGGATATTATCAAATGAACAGATTATTTTATATTATATGTACGATCTCGAAAGAATTTACATATCAAATGACATTTTCACTTTTGTCCTTGAGTGATTCCCTTTTTGGCTATTATACTTCTGTTAGAGTTTAGATAGCTCAAAATAAAAAATAAAAACAGAGAAACTTGAATGGAAATGGTCGGTACTAGAGAAATTGAGACTTGCTCAATGTATTTCCTGTGATACAAAATTCAATTTGCAACTGCTAAGGGTTAGTTGGAAGCAATTCGATAATGGGGGCTGCAGTGCATAGACTGATAATTTGCATGTCTTCTAGTACACAGGCTAAAATATACAACCTTTCTTCATCGTTTAATCGATATCAGTTGCTCTGTTCCGTCTCTTTTCTTGTGAACAAACGGTAGAACATCTCGCAGGTACCACTAGTTCTGCGAGGAGACGCATTTTGTTAAACTCTTTAATTACAAGATCTCTTCTTTTTGGTCAACGATCTTGTAGTGTGTACATTTATTTTAGGGTTATCATTTTTCTTATTCTAATATTATTTCTATGTGCATTCTAAATTAAAGTATTCATTATAGAGATATCGAACGCTTTCATCAAGCAATGCTGATCTTAGAGCTACAACAGCTTCTAATGACTTAAAGAAGAATGTCAACAATGGCTTTTCAAATGACGAACTGCGAATGATAAGAGAGGCTAAAGAAGAGTACAAAAGACGTGGAAAATTTGTCAGGGTTTATCCAACTCCAGAATCATGGGAACTATACTCGTAAGACTTCTGCTAATTTTTTTTGAATGTGAATCTGAATAGCAGAATTTTTTTAAAATTTGCTCCCTTTTCAAGTCACTGCTAAATGTTGCAGAATGTGCTATAAACGTTTTTCTGTTTCGGCTGTCATGTAAATGAAGCTTTTTTCTGATTACTGATTTTAACCTGCTATTATGTGAACAAAATTAAAAAGGGTCCATTGCAATGTGATGTGCATTTAAATTTCCTTAAACGAATATAACCTTGATCACGGAGATTTGATATGGTTTTCATGATGCATTAAGCATGACCATAAAAAAAAGGTTGCTCTTAGATAACGTAATGCAAAGTGCAAGTGAATTTGGTCATAATGTGTCCCTTCTGAGCCAGTCTCTTCCTTTTGCATTAAAATTGATGTTGATTAGCTATTAAAATATTATGCAGCCGATGTTAATTGAGTTGTTACATTTTATAAGAGGCATATCCTATTGCTGTTAATCGTGTTAAATGTACTGTTTGCCTTCACCTTTATATAATACGTACTTGTTAGATCACTTCAAGAACACAGCTCTACAAAAAATAAAGCATTGCATTCGGGATTGTTTCCAGAGTTGTAAGTATTTTCGCTCTCAGATTTCATTTGTTTTGTGCATATTTCTGCTATAATCGTTTCAATTTTCGGAGCGAATAGGTCACAGCTTTTTTGCGGGCATAAGACAGAGTCATGCAAAATCCCTTCCTATCATTTTTTCATTTCTATTTCTGCCGACCTTTGACATCAACAGGCCTTGTGACTTAATACATAATGAGTATAAATCTTTTCTTATCTACCGAATCATTAAATCATTATTAACTTGTGCTGTTTGAGGCTCAAAAAATTTCTCCTATCCGAGCAAAACTTGATAAAATTTCAAATGCCGTTTACAAGTGCCCAATTTTGAAAAAATCTTTCCTTTACTCTTGGGCTTTGTTATGACTTCCTCGTGAATTTTGGTGTCATTATCACTTTTCATATGGAAAAGCCTTCAGTCAACCAAGATATCAATCCTTCATAATCATAATCGGTAAATGAGTTAACATTTGTTGATCCTTCAGTGTTAGTCTAGTTAGAATGATTCATGGGCTGCGGGTCCACATGGGCTGCTTATTTAGCAGAAACAATCCTAAAGAACAAAGATGATTCTTAGCTGCTTGCCTGTTTGGATGCTTGTTTTAGAAGAGTTGGACGCAATGTAATGATATGGAGGCTATCAGGGTACTATCACACTTTGTTTTCCACTAAGTAATAGCTGATATTTTTGATATGATCGCTGATGTTCTATAATACCGCCACTGCATTACATCAATCCCTCAAACAGCGGTAGCGTGGCAGCTGTTTGTCTGTGTATTATTGCATATATGTTTTGTAATACAACGCCGTGTAATCATATCATTTTGCATTGTCAGTTTTTTGTAACAATGATAGCATTATATAATCTTAATCATTTTATCTGCTGATTGTTTTAGATGGTCTTCTTCGCAAAGACCAACCTCTGCTAAGTATATGGCAAGGGCAAGGTAACTTACCATTGATTTTAACTTCTTCATTGCGTATTTTTATGATTTGCCTGTCTAATTTCTCCGATACTTTCTACGATTAAGTTATGATTAGTCTCAATTTTTTTTTTTTTTAACCTCTAATCATAACATGAAAGCGAATTGGATAAAAACCTAAAACATCAAAACCTAATTACATTCATAAAATAAATAGATTAAAATCAAAGTCCCATAGAGTATTAAGATATAAAAATCCATAAAAATGATAAAAAAGTAAATAAATATAATTGGATAAAACATTAAACCTTAATCATTTTAAACTGACCAGTAAGCCTCAAATTAAACGCACAAATTTTTTCATAAAAAACTGGTTTTTAAGTAACCTACTTCTAGAGACCCCTAATTCAAGAAAATTGTGGAGCAAAAACAAGATGAGTCTGTTTTGAACCAAACAAAACGAAGGAACAAGTTTTCATTTGAAAAAAATATTATTTGTTTTTTAACATAGCGTGCTGTGTGATATTCTTGAATCGAATATTTTCGTCAAATTAAGAATATTTTAAGAAATTTTTAATGCTAAAATAAGGGTAAAAAGTTAAGAAACTTCTACTGCGGAACCACGAGCTAGGTTTGTCATAAAGAACGTGTAATCAGGTTATGTCATGTATAGAGTATATGTATTTATTTCATCCTTATTGTCTTGATAACCAAATAACGGCAAGGTCAACATGACTCCTTTTTATATTTTTCATAGCATGTTCATTTGCTTTTTCAGATCGTTCAGTAATACAAATATTGCAATTTCTAAAAATATTCAGGTCGGTATGATGTTTTAAGGTCGTGACTGTAATAGCGTCTTTAGACTTTTGATACACTTGCAATATCTATTGCAGTTAATCTATTTTCTATACAGCTACACTATGTTGTTTATTTTGTTTCTATAGGAAACTGAAATTACAAATGGAATGATATTTCAAAATAGATACAAATGCTACGAAAAAAAACTAGATTCATGGGTAACTATTCTATCTTACATGCAGTGTTTATAACGTATTGCAAAAACAATAGCTTTTAGGGGTGTAATCTGTTGGTTTGTTTAGCATAGCTAGAGCAGTTTGGCACATATGATTGGTTAAATACCTTATGATACCACTCACTGAGAACTATGACAAGGAAATGTATCGAGGCTACAACTACCGCGGCATCTGTAGCATTTGGATTACGTAAGGTTGCAGGCAGCATGGAAAAGGGGGCAGATTAACTGCTGTTCAGCCTACGTCAGAACTTTTGATTAATCAGCCCCCCTCCTTTTTTCCCTGGAAGAAGTGCGATAGAGAAAAGCACAAATGTGCAGACTGGCAACAGATAATCAAATAGCAACTTTCTACATATACAAATACATACTGTCTACATTACTATATATTTCATACGGTACTACATTTCATTTCTAAATAATATTTGTGGGCATAGAAGAAGGCAGGTTAACTGCAGTTCAAACAAATTTCAAGTGCCGAGCCCATAGGATTCGCAGGCTAAGTACTATCCGCTGAGCCACGGAACCTCTTTGAGCCACGGAATCTACTGATTTGATCAGTTCGAGTCTGAGCGCAGGCTACAATTTCTGAGATCTTTTTGAAATCTATTATATCGTGTGAGCCTAAAAGTAACCCCCTAGATAAAATCATTTACTTAGACTGTTTTTCTGAGTACAATTCTATGAAATTTATACCAAACAGAATTCAGCCTATTGGTCTATTTCTATGAAAATATTTCACCACTCTCTGTTGTCGTCTCAAAGTATAAAAATTCATTTTTGTCACGTATACGACTGTAACAAAAAGCGGATGTAAATGCAACAAAGCCGAAAGAAGAAAATTAAGTTTTCAAACTACCTTACATTGCCATATGTCCGTCATTCTGTTCGATGCCTTTTTACATTCAACTGCGCCACATGTTGCTAGCACTTGGTGTTTGTTGTTGCGGGCAAGGACTATATTCCAAGTTCAATGGCAAAACGTGTTGATTCGGTGTCATGGATACTTATCTTAGTCACATAATCTAGACTTATCAAAGATTCTCGTATCAAGTAGCCAGTCAGTGATCAGTGATCGAATCAAAATTTTTGAATTGGTGTTTCGTAATAACGTCTAACGCCTGAGCGTTTTCCTTGAAAAATCTATTAAACAGCCAGGAGAGGCGCTCTTCATTACAACAGTGTTTCTTACTACAAATTTTCCCCGCCTGATTACTCCTAGCTTCAAACAGATAATCTGATTCTATTTTTTAACATGTCTTCTAGACTGGTATTTATGTCCGGAAAATTTCAGGGAACTCTGCTGCAGTAAAAACTGAAAACAATTTGTTTAGCTTCCGGTCACTTTTTTGTCTCGCGCAATACATGAGTTGTGCTTCCAAAACATATTTAAAAGCTCCAATTTTCTCTGTTGCAATTTTGATAAAGTTTTTCATGGTGATGGTGGTGGGAGATCAAAATCGCCATATAGCAGTAAATTTTGTGTCTCAAAAAATAAAGTTCTATCTCATCATATTTGTGAATTTATGAATGAATGTGTTTTCTGAATTTGTGAATCAATTCATATTTGTTTTCGATGGGTTCCCAGCTTGATCTGTTGACTGAAATGCTTGTGCTCAGTTACATTAATTCTTTGATAGGAGCAATGCTTCAGTGATGAACAAGAGCAGGCAATTCAAAGTAAGTTAATTTACCTCACATTTAATACTGCAATGAATATTGATTTAATCTTAGAACTCCTTCTATTTTCATGTTCACTAGTGCATCTTGCTATGTATCATTTGTCATGCTTGTGTCTATTTATGCTAATGCTTCCATGGTGAATTTTCATGGTTTTCTTATTTTCAGATGAGAAAAAGGAAACAGATAAAAACCCTAATGGTGCGTTGTACGAGAATGACTTGCTTGGCAAAAGTACAGCTGCAGTTGCAGAATGCAACTTTTCAAAGATTATCCAAAATGGGGATGCGCTTAGGTAAGGAGTATTCATTGATTAACTCTATCGCAACCAAGTTACAACTGTATAGTATTGTTAATATCGATTAAAAAGAATCAGAACATATAGCATCGGGAATTTGAATAAAATGGTTTGCACTTTGCGCTATATAATGGAATTTACTCATCACAAGTGGGCTACCACAATTGTTATAATTGCCTTGACTGAATGCGAACCAGTGACCTTCTGGACAACAAGCCAGGTGACTACTCCAATGCACTTAACAGAGCAATGAAGTAGCCAGCCTAACTCGAGGTCCTTCCAGCCACAGGTCTCCTCCACAGCCAAGGTGTTTCTTTGTGTTTCGGCTTAAAACCTTCATCAGAGCATAGAACATATAGTGTAGAAATTTACAGTGATGATGCAGAATTTAATGACTGATCATTTCTGTAATGGACTGTTGATATTATACTAAATCCACTGTCTTATTGTGGATGGATATATCATAACGAGTACTGTGATATCACTTTTGGTAGCCTGCTTACTTCTTACCTGAAAGAATGGTCTAAAATACTTTGTTAATCCGTTTCTCTATAAAAATGTCTTTTGATGTGCTTTATTTCAGTAAGACGCAAGCACGTGAAGCTTTCGCTGTTTACTTGGAGAGAGTTCAGTCAAGACTTGTAAAGGAAATTAGGTTTGTATGCCATTACTGAACCAAGTAGAATCTTCCGAGAATGTTTAAAAGCTTTTTTCAAGATACTGCCAAATATCTTGGACTGGTGTTTTAATTAAGGACATAGTTTCAACTTTGTTACTGTTGAATGATACTAAACAGAAAGAGCAACTCCTGTTTTAATACATCAATTCAACAAAAAATGGCGTGCAGCATTACTTTTTGAGTTACATAAGATTAAATTTTGGTCATCAGTCGTTGGTTATTTGCTAGGTTTTAGGTAAGGTATGCAAAGCAGGCGTAGCTTTCGGATTATCAGCTTTTAGGGTTTGGACAGTTTTGATAAGGTAGATTCGCAACAAAAGTACTATGTCCCTACAAGATTCCTGTCGTCCCTTTTCATAAATGTATTTATATCAAATGTATCATGTATTTATATTATACTGAATATAAACATGATTCGGCCATAGGACAACATCTACTCGATAACTCAATTTGTGCGGAAAATTACAGCGAGGATTGTTTCAGAATCATTGGCAAGCAAGATCTTTGTTTCGCTTAGGGTTTTTGGAATCTGTCTACATCAAAACCAAAAGGCCGGTTCTATGTAGACAGAAAGAGTTCGTTTTCTCACTTGGACTCTTCAAATAATTCATTGGTCTTTCCGCTGTATCGGACAAGCCGATTGGTGTTTAAAACACAATGCCAATGCCGCTTTTCGTTCTTTCTGATTGGTGCATTTCGAGCCGCATCTGGGTATAAATTCCGCCTTAGTCTATTGTTTCGGTCTGTTTCTGACGTTCATACTCTGAGGAGTGTCAGACGAAAAAAGTTTTTAAGTATGCCCAAAATGCTTCCGCTGTTCATCGCAATTTTGAAGTTTTTTACAACTCAAAGAGTATTTATATTATTTATATTTTCAATTATTAGTTTCATAATTGTATTTGTTACCCGTCTACGTTTTCATTCTTCAGTCGCCGTGCCCTACATTGTTCTACCTTTTATCCCTTTTCGATGATTTCCTGCTTCTGAGATATTAACCGTTTATTTGGGTACTGGGTTAATAATAACAAACAAAATCGAACCACGATCACATAAAATAAAACGGATTATTTATGTTGTCCGTACGAAGCATGCATAGCAAACGATTATTCACAGTCAAAAATGGGTCATATCTTTCAAAGTAATTGCTATGAAAATATTAAATATCTCAAAATCACCGTTAAAAATTCTCAGTTCTTGACATCAAACTTAACTGGCTAGGATCATATTGCGTTTAAGTATATTTCTATTTATGTTTGACATACTATTACTCTATAAGTTTGGTTTCTTCTTCAGTAGGTCCCAGATTCAATATAGTACTTTTATATTGCTAAGGAAGATATAGTGTCAGAATGTATTTGTAGTTTTGCTGCCTGAATAATTTGTATTCCCTGACAATATTCAATCCTGTAGTCTTCATAAATATGACATATCAAGTCGCCAAAACTTATCGCCCCAGAAGTCATCTGTCGTAAGATCTCCTATTCGCTGCTGATTGTAGGGTAGACAGTCTCACTACAAATGAAACCCAACCAAAATCTGCACAAACTTATTTTGCAAGGTTAGGTTGTTTCAGAGCCAAAATTCCAGCAACAAGAACGATATATGAGCCATTCAATGCGAATCTTTGTTTTTTTGTAGTGCTTCAGTGCAACGACGTATCGTACCAGAAGAGGAAGAATCAAAACAACAAGATCAAATGGTTTGATTACAGTTTCATACTTATTTACAATTTTGCTTTCTTATCCAATGTCAGACTACTTTTGCTTGATATTTCTTTTCATACTACAGTTAAACTTTTTTCAGCTATCTTCACTTTCTAGCTGTATAAGTGCTCATGAGAATTTGATGAAACAAACCGATATCCCTCTCTCCAACCTCGTCCCCAGGGTGAATAGGCCCCTACGTGAAACTCCGCTGTCCATATTCGACCCTGGTACCGGCCTTGTCTATTCGCAATTTGATTGGCTGTTCAAACAATAGAAATTTTAAGTGACGTTACAGTTTCTTCAAAATTTCACACCAAAATAGACCGAAAACTATGTAAAAAACATCTAAAAATCCAAAAAATGATGCTACATGAGATATTGTATCTTGCCTTACAGTTATCAATGAAATTCTTTGCATTTCCTTTCTAAAAACATCTGCTTTCGGAATTTACATTTTGTTTTTATGCCTAGGCCAAAATTGCCAGTATTTTGGCAGATTTTTTGGCCGGTACCAGGACCAAAATCGATTTGACGGTTGAGATTCGAGGAAATTCGAATTGGGGCCTGGCGACGAGGTTGCCCTCTCTCTAGCAGTTCTGAAG
Organism: Chrysaora quinquecirrha; assembly: GCA_014526335.1. Lineage (NCBI taxonomy): Eukaryota > Metazoa > Cnidaria > Scyphozoa > Semaeostomeae > Pelagiidae > Chrysaora > Chrysaora quinquecirrha. Next base: position 741,771 of record JACTAT010000368.1, on the reverse strand, counting down.
TTATTTCTTTAACCTTTGAATATTTTTGCTGTTTTGCAAAGAGGGTCGCATGTTTATCGAGACATCCGCTTTGTTATACTTTCTTCCAATTTTTCGTTATACGGGATAGTTTGTGTAAAAAAATTATCCTTTATGGAAAATTTTGCCTTTTCTTCCGCTTCAGACTGTACATATTCGAAGACTGTAGTTAAGCTTTTTATTGTAAGCTTGATATGAACTTATTTTATTTGTAACTCTTCCCAAAGGATCTTATTGTGCGATTTTTGAAGAAAGCTGCCGCAAATTTTCAAAATCCAATGGTTATTACAGCCCCTACCAAAAAGCTTTTATTCCATGAGAGGTAAGCTACTGGAATTTTTGATTCCAACTAATAGCTTGCAAACTATGGTTGAAAGTCTTCGTCAAAATCGGTTTATTGCTCGTTTAATCTTAGTTATTCTTTAATTTGTTCTTCTGTTTTAATGTACGTTAACATCGTGAAATGAGATGTTTACATCGTGAAATTCATGAGAATGCACAAAAGAGCAAGAGGAGTGCGTATATGGGAAAAGTAGTTATTGTGTTCTGAGAATGAAGGTTTATTCATGAGGAGTAATGTAAAACCTTTTGATCTCTTTTTAAGGCAAAGAATTCTTGCACGACAGCTTAGAGATTTCGTTGCTGTTTACAGAAAGGTAATACCAACGTCGCCCCCAGATTGAATAAAACGCTACTGTACATAAACTTTTGTATCCATATGGTACCCTTGTATCAGCTTGACTTCTGAAACAATATTTATCATGTAGACAGAATAGAACAATAGAAGAGAATTCTATTCGTTTGTTTCGGGATGCAAATGTTTTTTTGATTCCTAGGCAAAAATTGAAAATATTTTTGCACATTTTGTGGCCCGGTACCAGAGCCCAGATCGGTTGACAGTTGAGGTTCTTCGAAAAGCGAATTGGCCTGGGAAAGCGATTTTTAGATAAAATATCAAACTTATTTTAAGGAAGTAAAAAAATCTTAACTTCTTGCTTAGTCTTAGTTTAAGTTATAAGAGATATGGTACAGTTTTCCTTCTGTTCGATTGCAGTTTCTAAGGCTATTTAGAGTCATTCACCGCATCTTTTAATATGAAAAAGTTCTATAAATCTGAAGAGCTCTTCATGCACATTTAAGTGTGTGAATCTGCTGAATATTTCGTTTTTAAGTCTTTTTACCTATTTTCTTTTAGCATACTAGGTTATTCATGTTGTTCTTTAGTTTAAATATGCATTTTCATGAACGATTTGAAATAAGTTTTGCCTCACGAAATAACTCTTCATATCAGGCGATGGTCAACAAAAGACGATAACAATTTCTTGCATTATTAAATTTTCATAATTTCAAAGAAGTTATCTATTACTTATCAGAACAATCTTAGAAGTTGTTTGAGTTAACGAAGAAATCTAATTGGCGGGTCATCTTCAGAGCCGTTGAAACCTCGTCGCATCAGGCTCTGTACTGCCAATCTCTTGATAGAATATTTCTTGGAAATGAACCTCGTTTTCGATTTTGCCAACTGATATGGACTAACTGACTGGGTCACGCAAAGGCTTCCTGCTATTCGATTTCAAAAGAAAGAAAAATTTTATTATTATTTCGCTGTTTGCTAGAAAGAATTGTTAAATTCAAATTGGACCAGTCTGTCTATGGACCAATCAACCAGAGTTTTACTGAATATTTTGGACATTAAATTTCATTGAAATCATATTTAAAAGTTATTAGGTTTACTATTTCTGTTATTGCATCCTTTTGGTTCATTACATTGCTGCGTAACCCAAAAATCTTTACGCACAGCCAAAATGGCTATATCAGTTTTCACAGGGTGTAGAAACTTATTTATTTGTTTGTTGGGGTTTATGTGATAATAGATCACTCACTGTCCATTATTTTCACAGGAAACATTTCGTGTATCAGAGCGCAGTGACGATAGCTGTAGCGAAATCAATAGTGCCAACCCATTCAGCATGCCTATAGACGAAGATGCTTTTCGGTCGTTTCTACACATTGCTAGGTGAGTTTATCTTTCTTAGTATCAGACATTTCTTTATATCAATTGCAAGAATTTCTTAGTTACAAAAATAAAAGTAGCTCCAGTCTGTTATGTTAAGATGCGACGTAAATTTGAGGCAAGTAGATCAATTCAACCATCTTGGAAGCTTGATTACTTCAGATAGCAAATTTGCAAAAGAAATCAAGGGGAGAATTACTATTACAAAAAATTCCCTAAAATGAACAACCTTTGTAACCAAATTAATTTAAGAACTAGACTCAGAATTTTGGATTGTTATGTGCTACCTACTCTGAAGTATGGGTGTGAAAGCTTGACCATATCTAAAGAAATGGGAGACCGATTTCTTCGGCGTATGATGAGGATCTCATGGACTAGCCACACATCAAACATAGATGTTTTAAAGAAAGCAGACAGACAACGCGTCTGATTGAAAGCAGTCAGGAAGTAGCCTTCGACCAGACTCAAACTGATCAAATTAGAAATGTTTACTGATTTGATCAGTTTGAGTCTGGGCGCAGCTAAACTTCTTAGGTCACTGTATGAGGAAGGGCCATATCAGTGTGGACAGGTTAAGAGAAAATCGAACTCTTGAACTTGGCAATAGTTTTGCATTCCGGCATTCCACGGTTGCAAAACTCACTTGATACGGCACTTGAAGAAGAGAATAATATATCTATAAATGGTTCTGACACTTCAAGTGGGAATGTCTCTAAATTTTGCTCGCCCACGTTTAGCAAACGTTAAAGTAGATAACTGACTGTTTTGCATGTCAGCTCTTCTTTTTTGCTCTGTTGAGACCATTCTTGTCATCCTGTCTTCCTTTGAATTTGTCAATTAAATACCAATGCTAATTCATATTTTATGCGCGCATGCAGTGAAGACGAGCTGGAAGAACTTTTAAGTGCCTACACAAGAAGCAATCAAGCAGCTGCAATTTTTCTTGGAGAAAAATCGCGTGTGGGCAGAAAAGAACGTAACGAAGCAACAAATAACGGGTAACCTTTTTTTCTATATTTAGTTTACTTTAATCGATGTCTTTTTTGTTTATTAAAAACTGGGTTAATCTAATACATGTTATATTCATCAACATATCTTGCTTAAAATTGTTTGCAATTTTGTGGATCAAAACATCAAAAAGTCAATTAAGTTTCTTCTTCAATGCAAAAACTGGTTTTCTTATGAAGATACGTTTGAGGAATTAACATCCTAAAACAAATGTGAAGATTTCAGAATTACAACCAAACTTTTGTAGGGAAACGTGAAATGGAGTGTTTGTATGGTAAGAATAAAGTTGTGTCATCTGCGACATTGACTGTTTCTGAATGTTCCTGAATATTATTATTGCTTATTTCCTAATTGTAAACAGAAAATGAGTTTCTATTTCTCTCCCATTTCTTTGTAACCGAATCTGTTTCTATATAACTGCTTCTATTCACAATTCATGTTCAGCTCAATTCACTAAGGAATAACAACTAATTTCTGGAAAGCCGTTAACCCATACCATAGAGAAACTTTTTGCGTTGACCACATCGGTCGCCTACTATTAAAAATTTGGACGAAAAATACTTTTTCAGAACATTGATCTTATCAGCGGATCCATTTGTTGTTTCTTTAATTTAAACTGCTGATTAAATTACTAGAAATGACAGGATCCTCTCTTTACTTCCCAGAGTAACAAGTGATTACAAATCATCGAAATCATCCAGCTGGCGTGATTTTCTTAGAGAAAGAAACGACGACGATTCTCATATCGCTGCTCCTCAAAAGTTTTCGTGTCCAGATTCTGCTGTCAAGATTTATGGTCAGCCATTAGCTAGAATGTCTAGGCCAGTGTCAGCAAATCCAAAAGTAAAACAAGGTGGATTTAAAATATTTCTTTTACAGTAAATGTGATATTTATTGGCATAGTAAAATGGTTTGTGTTTATCCGCAATGATTTGGGTTTTTATCATTGTGCTTAATCATCTCTTTTTAATGCTATACGCTATTGCCATTTGAAGCATTGATGCACTCTGTACCGTCAGCAAAATGTCATTTATGTCAAATTTTAATCCAAGCAATACAACATAGAGTCAACCAGCATATAACATAATTACAAACACCAAACTATTTTGTATAAGTTGCTTCAAGAAAGGGCTTAATTTGTTGGACTAAAGACTCGCAATGTTGTAATCTGTGTTCAGTTAATTGCATTTCTGTGTTCTTACTGAAGGTAAAGCAAGCGCAACATTTGAAAAACTTCGCCCAACATCGGCAGTAATCACAAATAACATCAAACTGAATTTCTCTTCAAAAGGTAACTTCTTTGAAGTTTTTTTGCTTTAGCTATTCTAGGTAATTTTAATGTTAAGGCTGCTGAGACTCAGACATTGTCTAGGTAAGTCATTATTATATGATATTATAGTATAGCATTTGAAACTACTTTTCTTCAAAATATGCTGAATTTTAACACGAATATAATAAAAATAAGATTTAAGGTATCCTGAATATTCCAAAGATTAAGTTTTGGTTACATTAAGTCGCTTATTGTTCTTAGATGTAGAATTTAAGACTGATTCGCCACAAAACTTGGTCAGTGGTCTCTTTCATCTAAATTTGGTTGCTGTGCGTTTGTACATTATGAGATACGAAGGTGGGGGCTAATAGTGCAGGAGATTAGTGCAGAAATACAGCAGGATTGTGCAAATTGTGATACAAGCACTAAAACTTCAGAAAATACTAAGTTTGGTACGCTGAAAAAAATGTGATATAGACCCAAGTCATATCTTGCCCCTAAGTTCTATTATTAGACCGGGGTACTCTGGTCCAGACCCCCAATCGTACAATTGACCATAAACTGAGTAGGCCAGGCCATAGAATGTCACAATTCACCACATAAACGCAGTTTAATACGCTGAACAAGATGTGATATAGACCCAAGTGATATCTTGCCCCTAAGTTCTATTTTTAGACTTGGGTACTTTGGTCCAGACCCTCAACCGTACAATTGGCCATAAACTGGGAACGCAAGGTCATAAAAAGTCACAATTCACCACACAAACGCAGTTTAATACGCTGAAAAAGATGTGATATAGACCCAAGTCATATCTTGCCCCTAAGTTCTATTTTTAGACTAGGGTACTTTGGTCCAGACCCCCAATCGTACAATTGGCCATAAACTGAGAACGCAAGGTCATAAAAAGTCACAATTCACCACACAAACGCAGTTTAATACGCTGAAAAAGATGTGATATAGACCCAAGTCATATCTTGCCCCTAAGTTCTATTTTTAGACTAGGGTACTTTGGTCCAGACCCCCAATCGTACAATTGGCCATAAACTGAGAACGCAAGGTCATAGAAAGTCACAATTCACCACATAAACGCAGTTTAATACGCTGAAAAAGATGTGATATAGACCCAAGTCATATCTTGCCCCTAAGTTCTATTTTTAGACTAGGGTACTTTGGTCCAGACCCCCAATCGTACAATTGGCCATAAACTGAGAACGCAAGGTCATAGAAAGTCACAATTCACCACATAAAGGCAGTTTAATTAGCTGAAAAAGATGTGATATAGACCCAAGTCATATCTTGCCCCTAAGTTCTATTTTTAGACTAGGGTACTTTGGTCCAGACCCCCAATCGTACAATTGGCCATAAACTGAGAACGCAAGGTCATACAAAGTCACAATTCACCACATAAACGCAGTTTAATACGCTGAAAAAGATGTGATATAGACCCAAGTCATATCTTGCCCCTAAGTTCTATTTTTAGACTAGGGTACTCTGGTCCAGACCCCCAATCGTACAATTGGCCATAAACTGAGAACGCAAGGTCATAGAAAGTCACAATTCACCACATAAACGCAGTTTAATACGCTGAAAAAGATGTGATATAGACCCAAGTCATATCTTGCCCCTAAGTTCTATTTTTAGACTAGGGTACTCTGGTCCAGACCCCCAATCGTACAATTGGCCATAAACTGAGAACGCAAGGTCATAGAAAGTCACAATTCACCACACAAACGCAGTTTAATATGCTGAACAAGATTTGATATAGACCCAAGTGATATCTTGCCCCTAAGTTCTATTTTTAGACTTGGGTACCTTGGTCCAGACCCCCAACCGTGCAATTGGCCATAAACTAGGAACGCAAGGTCATAAAAAGTCACAATTCACCACATAAACGCAGTTTAATACGCTGAAAAAGATGTGATATAGACCCAAGTCATATCGTGCCCCTAAGTTCTATTTTTAGACTTGGGTACCTTGGTCCAGACCCCCAACCGTGCAATTGGCCATAAACTAGGAACGCAAGGTCATAAAAGTCACCCTTGGTCCAGACCCCCAACCGTGCAATTGGCCATAAACTAGGAACGCAAGGTCATAAAAAGTCACAATTCACCACATAAACGCAGTTTAATACGCTGAAAAAGATGTGATATAGACCCAAGTCATATCTTGCCCCTAAGTTCTATTTTTAGACTTGGGTACCTTGGTCCAGACCCCCAACCGTGCAATTGGCCATAAACTGAGAACGCAGTTTGGTACGCTGAAAAGATGTGATATAGACCCAAGTCATATCTTGCCCCTAAGTTCTATTATTAGACCGGGGTACTCTGGTCCAGACCCCCAATCATACAATTGACCATAAACTGAGAACGCCAGGTCATAGAATGTCACAATTCACCACATAAACGCAGTTTAATACGCTGAAAAAGATGTGATATAGATCCAAGTCATATCTTGCCCCTAAGTTCTATTTTTAGACTAGGGTACTCTGGTCCAGACCCCCAATCGTACAATTGGCCATAAACTGAGAACGCAAGGTCATAGAAAGTCACAATTCACCACATAAATGCAGTTTAATATGCTGAACAAGATGTGATATAGACCCAAGTCAAATCCTGCCCCTACGTTCTATTTTTAGACTGGGGTACACTGGTCCAGACCCCCAATCGTACAATTGGCCACAACCTGAGAACGCCAGGTCATAGAAAGTCACAATTCACCACATGAACGCAGTTTAATACGCTGAATAAGATGTGATGTAGACCCAAGTCAAATCCGGCCCCTAAGTTCTATTTTTAGATTGGGGTACTCTGGTCCAGAGCCTTCAATGTACCATTGGCCATAAACAGAGAACGCCACGTCATAGAAAGTCACACTTCACCGCATAAAGGAAGTTTGATATGCTGAAAAAGGCGTGAAATAGACCCAAAAGTCACAATTCACCGTGATACATTGAAAAAGACATTATATAGATCCAAATTTTATTTTTAGACAACGGAACTCTAGCCCGGACCCTTAATTCTGCCATTGTGCAAGGATGCTATCTGTAAATGACCAACACCATTTAATAACATCTGGTAATGATTGCAATTTAATCAAATTCTGATTCTATGCGCAGCTGAAATCAAGCAAATCCAGCAAATGCAGATACTGTATCGAATCCAGACATCGCATACCAGAACATGATGCCGGTGCAGATTTCACGACCAACAGCATACGCAATTTCATGTATGGGATGCCACTTCGTATCTTTCCCAGAACTAAGCTCCACCCAGAGCTCCTCTATATTCAAATGTGAAAACTGAGATAAAGCAATGGTCACAACTTCATTGTCGGCAGTTTTTATCAAGACCTTGTTATGACCATGCAACACGGGGGGGGGCTCTTGGCTAAATTTTGGGTAGGGGTCTGCCGCAGGCATATTCAAAATGGTACCGTTGGCTAGACTAATTGTTACTAGAAAATTGTACCCTTGGCTAGACCAATATCTGCCAAAACGATACATCCCTTGGCCAGACAAATACGCTCGAAATTGTTGGTGTTAAGACGGAGAATTCAAAGGGACCTATATTCCTTTTACCAGTTTCCTTTAAAATGTTTAAGATGAAATTTCTACTTTCCAAGGCTACTAAATACGAAAGCATGGCCGCCCCATTGCCAAATATGAAATCCTTTGTTAGACCACAATTGCCAAGAAGTATACCCTTGGCTAGACTAAAAGTCCGAAAAAGTACACCCTCTAGTGCAGCGCATTCCCAGGTACCTTTACTATGGAAGAACCCCTGTGCCCCCCCCCGTGTCATGCTAGCCACATTTTGATGTGTGAAGAAGAAGCCTCATATTGGCTTCTTCGTGATTGCAAGGACTTAACTGACTCTGCAGAACTGTTGCCTCATTTGTCAACACTTGATCCATGAAATTTACTACAACTACTCTATCTGACGAAATGCAATGAACAACGGAGCTGGCTAAGAATTTAAAAAATTCCTCCTTATTTGCACTATCTTTAAAGAAATTTTTCCAGTTTTTTGGAATAAGAGCAGACTCTGCTATTTTGCGTTTTTGTCGAGCTCCTTCTTTGACACTATTTCTTTGTACACATCGAATATCAAGTCGATTCTCTTTATATTATCTTCTTTTGCTTTACATAAGCTGCATAGCCCGCTATCCACATAAGTTGCAAAGCTGCAAACCAGTTTTATACAGATGAATGGGCTGAGCTTGGGCAAATCAACCCCAAGTCTAAAAATAGAATTTAGAGGTAAGATGTGAATAGGGTCTATATAACATCTTTTTTGACGTATCAAGCTGTCCTTGACTGTGAATTACGACTTTCTATGACCTGTCGTTCTCCCTCTAAACCCAGTGGTACAATTAGGGGTCTGGGCCAGATTATCCAAATCTAAAAATAGAACTTTGGGGCAATATATGTTTTGGGTCTATACTGGATCAGATTACCCCAGTCTAAACATAGAACTTAGGGGCAAGATACGACTTGGGTCTACATCACATCTTATTCAGCGTATTAAACTGCGTTCATGTGGAGAATTGTGACTTTCTATGACCTGGCGTTCTCAGTTTATGGCCAATGATACGATTAGAGGTCTGGACCAGAGTACCCCAGTCTAAAAATAGAATTTAGGGGCAAGATATGACTTGGGTCTATATCACATGTTTTTCAGCGTATCAAACTGTGTTTATGTGGTGAATTGTGACTTTCTATGACCTGGCGTTCTCAGTTTATGGCCAATGATACGATTAGGCATCTGGACCAGAGAACCCCAGTCTAAAAATAGAACTTAGGGGCAAGATATGACTTGGGTCTATATCGCATCTTTTTTAGCGTATCAAACTTAGTATTATCTGAAATTTTGGTGCTTGTATCACAATTTGCACAATTCTTCTGCTTATCTCCTTCACTATAAACTACCCTCCTTCCGGTTTGAGGATGCTCAAAAAAACCCTGCCCAGATAGGGTGTCACACAAAATCGCACAAAAAGGTAGCTATAGAATTTGATGGTGAAAGGACAGTAAGACCTATCCCATTTTTTACAATCAATTTATTTTATTATCAGCCTGTGAAGGATCTGGTATTAAAGAATATGCGACCCAAACAATTGTATCAAACCATGACGAAAAATTAAATAACGTAAAGACAGATAAAAAGATAAGGAACCATGTTCGACACTCGAGTGCCCCTATTCATGGCAGAAGAACGACCATAAATCAAAAACTTGTAGCCGATTCTGATATAAGCGGAAATTTATTAAAGAACACAGCAAAATACGATGCTGATGTCACATTTGAAAGTTTTGTCACGTATGGGAACACATTCCTGAAAAACGCTGCAAGTAGTGTTTCTGCTGTCAATGAGACTCAAAGATCTACAAGTACACAAACATTGGACTTTGAAGAATTAGACAAGAGAAACAAATATTTCTCACAAAGAGAAAGCAAAAGAGTCGATGCAAATGTAAAACGTGCTCAGAAAGTATATTATGATGCTTACTTGAAGCAACTAAATAACAAGACTGAAGTAGCACCACATCCACCATCTCAACCACCTGCTATTAAGAAGCCTGTTAATACTATGAGGATGAATAGGTATTCCTTTTATATACTTTCTTGTATTTGTAAGGCACTTATAGAATTATATGGTATCAACTGCGGTAACAGCTGTCAAATAAGCTTGCGGCACGTTAATCTAAAGCGTTGTTTCAGAATTTAGCTAGAATATAGACATATATTCTTAGAAATTTCGATCTTTTATCTTGATTATTTCTGTCCAAGGCGATATTTTACTTAGCTACATTATAAATTCATTTTAATGTTTTCAGTCATCAAGGACATGAACAATACCAGTTTTAGCCTTTTATTTTCCGAAATAACTGAGAAAAAGCCAAAATCAAACGAGCAATTTTTCGATGACACATTTTCATTGACAATTTTATTTTGCTCGTGTATATGGGACCATTTTGAAGTCAATTGACAATTTTTCATATGACAAGTGCACTTGTCTAAATATGGCATACCATTTTTTAACAAATTAAATGCATATCTTTATATTTAAGAACATCGAGAATATTCTGACAATCACCGAGTCAAAATAAATCTAAAATTTCGCAACAATATCCAGAACGCAACAGACAACTCCACTCTGCACGATAATATCTTAATATGTAAATGAGAATTTCTGGAATCTTAGGAAAAACCCAAACTATCTATTTAATGGCTTCAAGAGTCGCCTGTAAACAACCAACCCAAATGAATGTTGGTTTGCATGATGTCGAATTACTGCGACTTCAAAGTCTACTTTCTCGTATTTGTGGCTTATGTTTTGTTACACATCTGGCAGGAAAAAGCGTCTACACATCCATACATATATGCCACAAACACCCTCTTGATATGTCCTACGGACATAAAAATTTTCATATGCGAAACTGCTCATGCAGATTACTTGACAAGTGGACTTGACAATTTTTCTAATACTTAGATTGAAGAACCATAATTGTCAAAGAAACTTGTTATCCATTTACACGAGCAATAAAACTTGTCAAGGAACAAATTTTTCGAAGATGATTTTTCGTAAGGCAAAAAACTTTGAGAAGAAATGTTTTCTGTCTATTAATTTTCATGTAAATGCGAAAATAAGGATTTTCATTCGATTGATTAAAGGCAAAGCATTTCTTGTATAAACCTCGTCCCCAGGCCCGGAATCGAATTTCCTCGAATCTCAACCGTCAAAACGATTTTGGCCCTGGTACCGGCCACAAAATCTGCCAAAATACTGGCAATTTTGGCCTAGGCATAAAAACAAGATGTAGATTCCGAAAGCAGATGTTCTTAGAAAGGAAATGCAAAGAATTTCATCGATAACTTTAAGGCAAGATACAATATCTCATGTAGCATCATTTTTTGGTTTTTATGGATGCTTTTTACATAGTTTTCGGCCTATTTTGGTGTGAAATTTTGAAGAAACTGTGACGTCACTTAAAATTTTTATTGTTTGAACAGCCAATCAAATTGCGAATAGACAAGGCCGATACCAGGGTCGAATATGGACAGCGGAGTTTCATGTAGAGGCTTATTCACCCTGGGGACGAGGTTGTTCTTGTGTCTGTAATAATCTTATCTTGTTGCCAACTACACACGCTATAGCCCATGGTTTCTTAATAAAGTGCTAAGTTTTATTACACAAAGTTTACATTTTTCATGAAAGTAGTTTATATTGATTACGAGAGGATAAGATTTGTTTTAAACGTTTTTCTTATTGTCTTGTGTAAATTTTTCTTTTTTTAAGGATTGTGTCGAGGAGCAAAGATAAATTGTAGCTTGACGATGAAGACAAACACAATTCCACTGAAATCTGAAGTAAAGTTAAATTTAATCTTTTTAAGCCTCGTGAGATTCATGATATGTAAATAATTTATGTTTTTCTTTTAAGCTTATGATTGTGTAATAATAAACTTTAAGGTACAGTACAGATCAAATATACTCGGTACAGGTTTTATGATTGGGGCAACATTTTACAGCTTTTGTATTGCTGGGAAATTTTTACAAAGTCCTGTAATAGGAAGTAAATGTTTTTTTCTTTCGAATAAATTATATTCATCTTGTATATGTAGATAAATGTCTATCATCATTTTTCGTTATCTACTCCTTTCATTTTAACAGATACTTGACTTAACTGAAGAAAACAGGGGATGTAAAAACTAAAACTTTTATTTCAAGCTTGCCTGTCATGAAGCATAAGAACATCATCATGAGAAGCGCATTTATAGCCCGGGGGGTACTTGACCCTGAAATGTACAGGGTTGTGCCCCCGAGTTTTTTACAAACCAACCCACCTTTAAGGTATTTTCTTACAAATTCACCCACCCAGTTTTATGATTTTTGTATGAGTTTGTGTACCAAATGTAAATGAAAATTGATTCTATACCCTCTTTTAAGGCATTTTAGGCATAAATCGGACCCAGTTGTAAGGAATTTTCGAAGAAACACCCAGCCATATGAGGGGCACATGTCTGTCAGCTTACATTAGGGAATACCCCCCCCCCTTGATTTATAGCGGTAAATGAAATTTGTTCTAGCGTCAAAAACTAGAAGCGTGCATTCTTTTATATATTCATCATACGTATTTTATCCATGTGGCGTGACAAGAGTGTTTGCTAGGCAAATGAAGTATTGTTCTTGATAGGAAAAATTTGTAAATCATCAACTGTCTGTGCGGGTTTGAGGAAATAATCTGCAAGACCATTTTTGTCCTGCTTTTTGTTGCTAATCCCAACGTTGCTCGTTATTAAGCCGGTCCTTCTTCCCGTCCTTCCGATGTGTCGGGAGTCAACGTTTCTTCCCGTCCTTCCAATGTGTCGGAAGTCAACGTCTCTCTTCCTAGACATCGC